>JARKHS020005752.1:0-187521 GCA_030143305.2 Amblyomma americanum | reverse complement strand
TTGTCCGAATTCTTCCTACAGAGTGTTGTTTCACCATGAAAACTCGCAAAACTTGTCTCGGCCATGCCACTGGCTTGCTTGCGCTCATAGTTCCCAGATAAGTGGCATTTCGCGGTACGTTTTGTTTTATAGGACGTTTAGATAGGGTACTTGCCTCAATCGATGGGAATAAGTGAAATCCGCATCACATGCAGCGAGAAGAAGCTTTCTGACTAGCTGCACCGGCATCGCCTTCGGTTGTCCGCGGGATGTAAAAAAAAAAAAAACAGACGGTCGTGAAGAGCGTGATCAAGAGCACTCCCCAAAGTTTGGAGGCTATAGATGACACTGCTGATAGAGCTGTTACGAAACCCGTTTTTTTTTTTTTTGCTCTGGCATAGCGGCATACTGTGCCGAGATTCGATTAGTTCTCACCGAATCAGGCTAGTGCCCAACTCAAAGGTAGAATAAAACAGCACCTTCCAAAACACGGCACCTATGTGCAAAATTTCGGTCTGAGCAAGCGAGCTGTCAAGCGGGGAGAGTTTGCAGAGCGCCGCTCTCCGCCCCCATTGCAGCGTTGAGCGGCTTGCCTCGGCACCGGGCTCGGCGTCGGCCTCGGCGTAAGCGAGCGAACGAGCACTACGGAGGACAAAAGAGAGCGAACGCAGAGCACAGCGGAGGATGAAAGACGGCGATTGCGAAGAGAGCGCGAGGAGGAAAACGGAAAAGGGGAGAAAGGCGGCACGTGAATTGTAGAGTAGCGCGCGCAGCAGTCTGGTCGCCGATGGTGTCAGCGACATGGTATGCATCGCTCGCCAGATATGGAACCACTGTGAGGCGGTTGGCAACAATGCAGTTTGCGCCGAGTGCAGTTAGCTCTCTCCGACTACTGCGATAGCGAAGACTTGCGAGGAGGCAAGCGGAGATGGTGGAAATGGCAGCAGAGTAAAGAGTCCTTAAAGAGCAGTAGCGCGCTGGTCGTCCGCCCGAGGCGAAGCTAATTGGCGGCGGAACGCTGTGCGCCTTGCGCAAGTCGAATACCAGAACTGGCTCCCTCAGGAACTGCGTGTTCCATATAAGGCCGGAGCAGCTGCACTTAAAAATCGCATTAGCGAGAATCGTAATCGTGGGCTAAGTTTTTCAGACTTTCTGTGAAACCATGAAAAATACTGACACCTATTTACAGTGAATGTCTGTAAAAACTGTCGTAGTACGTAATTATCTGAAGCCACATTGAGTTGCTGACATTTACTGAGAATACACGGCTGAAATTTTGCGCACTGATGTTGCGGAGTAGATTCACGTAAGCGCCCTATACACAAAATAGCGTCGTTTAGGAATATTCAATACAGTTATCTGCTCACTCCATGTCCTCTCAAAGCAACTACTTGATGTGTAGCTGCGCAGTGCGGAGATGTTTTTCTTGCGCATCTAATCCTTGAACATTGAGATAACGGTAACGACACTCAACATTTTCAGCTCACACAAACGGACGGAAGAACACATAAAGCATGACGGTCGATATGGATGCTTAATGCTGATGCCCTCGCAGCCGATAGTCACTCCTTCCAACTCTTTAGGACAGTTTACAGTTACTAAAGAAGCTCTGCCTTGAAAATTATACACCTCCATGTTGCACTGAACAATGCCAGCGAGCGTCACAAGCATCGTCGTCTTTTTCCGACTTATTGCTTAGTACCAAGTCCTAGTACTTTATTAGAAGATTACGTACTACAGAATTTCTGCTGGCACGAAAGTCAACGGAGGTTTGCACTTGCACACCAGCGCAACTCCGATGCAACAGAGTAGCATACTTTTCTTCCTTTCACCCATTTGTTTCTCTGCACCGAAAAATGGGGTCGTACAGAGTCCTTCATTGCTATTCCATTAAAGCCTTATTGTCGTGTTCTAGATGTCTACATGTCAAACTTGCCCCCATTACAAAGATTGATTGGTAGTTGCTCTGGAACAGCTACAAAAATGGCAACTTACGTTAGTAAATTTCATTTCCAGAGATTCGATGGTTGTTCTGTTGCTGATAACGAGATCACGCCACCATTGCTTGGGATGTTGTGAAAGCTGCAAGTAATTTAGTTGATACATGTACACTTTATCAGAACGGATTGAAAAATGTACAGTGAAAAACACTTAGAAACTTGGTTCGGCAAAGTGTCGTTATGGTATTCCTGTCGACTATAAGCAAGCTTCAGAGGCGTCGTGACAGATAACCGAGAGTACTTCCTCTGTTACAGAAGGCAGTGTATTTTCTTTCCCAGCAACACGTTTTTAATGGCTTCAGCATGAAAAGATATTGTTGGAGCAGGCCTTAGCCCAGCAGAAAAGAACGTTGGGTTTACAGCGCTTACCAGATGTGTCTCCCTTTTTTAAACGGCAGAAGAAAACCTGACGTATTCTCTCGAGATGTTCATTCAGCTGCGTTTCATGAATCGCACATGGAAGGCTATGCATCCGTAGGAATTATATATTTTGGTTAGTGTAGGCAGCCAAAGGAAAATAAATACTTTTAAATGACGGCGTAAGATTTTGTAATTCCAGGTTTTTGTCAAAAAAGACGAAAAATCTATCGTTCCCCACAAAGCAATTTGACGCATAGCCAGCTCGATTGGAACAAGCCTACTTTGCACAAAAAAGGAAATTTTGAATTGTTACCAAGCTGCCGAGAAAGAAAAAAATTGGAATAACTTTTCAGCCCTCAAATATCAAGAAATTGTTTTATACAGTACAATGTCTTGTTTTATACAGTACAATGTTTTAATATCATGAACAATTTTCTTTACGCTTAAAACCGTTTTTGTTTTTGGGTTAAGGAGAATTCTAACGTGCAGGTTTTCTCCGTACTAATAATAGCCGAGTCGTCAGCGCCAGTAGCAATGCCAACGTGGCCATGCAACGAACACAAGGGATTCAAAAGATTTAAAGGCTAACGCACGTCGGCAAGGGCAGCTTTATTTGGCCTCGCACGAAGGTGCCAAAACAGCCGTGGCGCCAAAGCGCGCGCTGAGGCCGAACATTGAAGGGCGAAAGCTACGGCGCATAACGCAGCGAAGCAGCCAAGTAAGCTTACCGCAGTGCTAAACACGAAAATAAGCTGCTAGAAGCACGGCGCGCCATAGAAACCACTAATGCGGCGAGGGAAGCTGAGTTCGGTATGCAGTTGAACGCCGTAGATGGCGCCGGCAGCTTTGCGGATGGACGGAGGCAAAGGAGGGCGCGTCCAGCACTGAAAAAGCTTGACCTGAGGGTGGCTATTCGCACAATTATGGCCGACTTACATTGGACGGCTCCTCGTCTACTTATATATCTTGCTTAGACCTACTGTCCAAGATGAGATATGCAATATGTTAAGATCTAAGGTCATGAAGAACTCCAAATTCGTATATTTCAGAAATAAGCGTTATACCATTTTTTAGGAAACGTAACAAAATTGCTTCGCTCATACATTCTTTTAATTAGGTAGTTCTAGTAGCGTTACAGTGCTAGTGCACTGGGATTTTTTGCTGGTATAGAAGGTCCCCCTATCTCGTTGTCTGAAATCAACTGATTTCCAGGCTCGTCTAAAAACTAGCGATTTGCGAGTATGAACTTTACGACGCGTGAAGCAGTTTTATGTTCTTGCGCCACGAACTAACCATGGCTTACCGATGCTGAGGCAGAGTTTTCCCACCCTGCTCAATAATATCATTGATGCTTGTCGGAACATTCGTTGTTCCATTTCATTCAATGTATACGATTTTATTTCATCACAATTCTTTGGTAATCTGTAAATGACATGCTCCCACGATGTACTTTCGTATGTTTGGCATTTTCATTCCTGCCTTATAAATTCTATACTTTCTAAGTCCTGTTAAAATCTTCAGTTTATATATTCTGGTTTTCTATATTAATTAGAATCAGGTATATTATTGCTGTGCTCATTATTCTTTTTTTAGCTTCACTGCTTTCTATACTTTATATCTGTCAGCATTGGTTTGGTTTGGTTGGTTGGTTTATTGGGTTTAACGTCCCAAAGCGACTCAGTCTACGAGGGACGCGGTAGTGACAGGCTCAGGAAATTTTGACCACCTGGGGCTCTTTTACGTGCACAGACATCACACAGCGCTCCAGCCTCTAGAATTTCGCCTCTATCGAAATTCGACCGCCGCGGCCGGGATCGAACCCGAGTCTTTTTGGTCAGCAGCCGAGCACCATAACTGCTGAGCCGCCGCGGTGGGCTATATTTGTTAGGAGTGGTTGCATTCTTTTCAGCACTTGAGCCTATCACGCTCCAGGAAGCTGTTATCTCAAATGTTCTTAGTCGCTGAAGGGTACACGGAAAAAAACATCAAATGGAAATGCGAGTGAGATACAGCTATTTAACAGCGAATGTTAAGCCAAATTTTAGGTAGTTTTTGTTTCATAACTTAAGAAAGTCACATTAAAGGCATTTTCATGTTATGCAAAATCAGCAACGCAATTTTAATTTTACAAGCTGGCTAGAATCCTCTTACGGTGAGGACTGAGTAGTAAGCAGTTACTCTAAGGATATAATTTTCTGAAGCAAGATTAACAGTTCTAACAAATAGCTCTGTTTAACAAAATACATTTGTTGTTTTGTCCAAGTCGCCGATGCTCTGATTTTCTGCACATGTACTGGGTGTTGCAGCGAACGCTTTCAAAAAATCCTGAATATATTGGATTCAATGGAGCAATAAAATAGGTGTAAGATCACATTCTTTGCCCAGGCGCACTCAATAAGCGGCAAACCCTCGCTAATTATCCAGGTAATTAACAAAACGCATTAATTAACTTTTAATTATCGTAGCTGGTGGTTATTCCTCGTTGGGAGTTTGATGCCGTGAACAAGACGATGTCGTATGAGTTTTTGAATGCAAGAAAAACTGAACTTCTAGAGCCCTGCAGCGTAAAGAAAACGACGCTTTTTCCCGCACGTGACCGAGACTCAGCGCGCGAGGAGCGCCGGAAGTACGGCGTAAGCGAAGCGTCCGCTGGTGACGTGCGGTAATGAATGCAGCGACCCAGTTCGAAACGCGTCAGCTAACTTTCCCCGCCAGAGAACCTCGGCGCACAGCTTAGACTACGGCCGGCGTTATCGACTGCTTCCTCTCTCGGAGTAAGGTAAATTATTGTCATCGTCAGTTACGGGAACCTTGATCTTGAGAGCCCTGATGGGCTCACCTGCAGGCGTTATTTTGTGTGTGTATGTGCGCCACTTCTGGTATGGCTACGAGACGGGCTAGTTTTTGTGCCTCATCATGAATTCCTTTACTCACTAGGTTGATCTTCTCTTTTCTTATAATCGCTGCACATCAGGGACAACGTCCGGAAAAGAAAAGTTTTGTCAGCGTGCAAAGGAGAGCTTGCGCGGCAGTGGCTGCGTGCTATCGAGCAGTTGTTCTTACGGTTGTGTTAGCGTGTGTTAGCTTGAGTTTCCCAACAGAGCACAGTCGTTTGAATTTCAGGTCCTTGTTTTTGAGGTACGCATGTGACAAGGCGATTGCAGTGCCAGAGTTTCAAATCACTTGAATGTGTGGAATTGTCCCCTAGCATTAAAACAACGCTCCGCATTGTGTGAATTGTGGTAATGGCCGCGCCATCGCGACAACAAACAACAATACTCCACTGCCGAGAAGATGGACATCGCATAGGTGAGCGCGCAAATGGACGCAGAGCTGGCATCCAGACTGTATGTTGCCCTACATCCTGGCCGTCGTGTGCAGACTCGTCCCACGTTCTTACCGATATTTAATCGATTGAAGTCTACTCGATCAGTTCATGTTCAGAAAAGGAAGAGACCAGGGAGCGCAACCGACGATTTTGACATTGATGTGCTCGCGTACCTTTCTGTCAAGACAGAAGCAAGTGTCAGGAATATCGCCAACGCGTACGGAGCCCGCCCGGCATCAGTTTGGAGGTCACTATCAAGACAAAGCTACCACCCCTATCCCCTGTGTCTTCACCAGGAACTGACACCGAATGGCTTTAAGAAACGGGTCGAGTTTTGCAACTTGTGCCTAATTAAATATGATCAAGACCCGGAATTTCTGCGCAAAGTGCTTTCGACAGACGAGACCTAATTTGGCAAGGTCTCTAATGTCAACGAGCACAACGCGCTTTATTGGTGCGAGGAGAACTCGTACTGTCTAGGCTAGCACAAGCACCAAGTGATATGGTCAGCAAATGTTTGTGTGGCATTTATGACGGCCGTATTATCGGTCCTTACTTAATTGACGGAAACCTCACTGAGCAAATATATACAGAATGCGTCCTAAAGGCACCGTCTCTGAATTTGTCTCAGAGCTACCACTGACCGCGTTGAAAAAAAAAAAGTGGTTTGAGCATGACGGAGCCCCGCCACATTTTTTGTTTCGCTCTGCGGTGCAATTCCTGGAGAGCACCTTTCCCAATCAATGGATTGGGCGGGGGGAACAACAGCGTGGGCACCAAGATTGTCCGCTTTGTCACCACTAGATATCATCCTCTGGGGACACGTTAAGAACAAAGTTTTCAAAATTTAGCCAACGAACCTCGAAGACCTGAAGGAGCGTATCAAGCTGTCAATTGAAAAGATTCCCCGAGAGGTACTCATTTCTGCTTTGAATTCCATCAAATACCGCATTCTACTCTGCATCGCAATTGGACGACAAGCATTTTGAATCATTTTTTATTAATTATACTAGTTCTTTCCTGGAGTGTCCAAGAGGGCTGCGACCAACTAAATCCATAAAAGGTACGAATTTCATTGATTCCTTTTTGTTACAGAACTAGAAAGCGGCAAACATCTGTGAAGAAGGTGTCCTAACTAAGTACTAGGATTTCTTACAGCACGGGACATGCCTGATCGAGCACGCGGCAACCGCTTTGAGGCAGCCGGTAAGGAGCACCTTAATGATAAAGTCGCAATGTTTTCGGTTAGAATCTTTTGTAGCTACGAATTCATTCTCATTTATTGTAGCAGTCAAGCCGAACACCGCAGAATGGAAATAGAAGCTTGGCAGAAATAATACACTGCATGTGGATATACCGGCACTATTTAACGTTATACAGTAATCTGCACACTGTCAGAGAAGAGTACCTTTATCCGTTTCCCGAAGCTAGTGACGAAAATAAAAGACAAAAAAATGACAGTGGCTTAGCTCGGCTATGCCAGGACATACGTAGCGAGAGGTACGTTTCCCCGTCTGAGCTTGCTGTGGTCACTGTATGTTTAGCTATGAGAGACCTTGGGTGTACACATCTTTTAGTCGTTTTGCGTGACAGAGAGGATGACTCTCCGATGATCTGTGAAGTAGCAAGCAGCGGTCTCAATTTCGTCTATAAAGTATTTCGATTTGGTAGAGTCTGTTTGGTATACAAGGCCTGTATTAGTTCCCCATTGTGTTGTCTCGACTTGAGGGTCCGAAGATAAATTAAAGTTACACTTTTCTTTCTTGCACGGACTAAGAGAGTCCTGTTTCCTGTTGAAATCACCCAGAGTCACACAAAACTTTTAAACCATGCTGTGGGCTGGTATACACGTGGAAACCAGATCAATCGTCTGCTTGACAGATGTGCCCGGTGCCACGGAGATTTCTTGCGTGATAATGCCGCTCTCCAGAAGCCAAAAACAGCAGGTTTTACCATTATTGACCGCGATCGAAGGGAGATGTCTGACGGCGGTGACACCTTGCTTCACGTACACACAGACTCCAGTGTTCTTAATAGGTTCAAGCCAACTGCCACGCGACAACCTCAAGATTGGAAGAGAAAATCTTCTCTTGTCTATTCCGCCATTTAGCAGCGGCTAGACTCTTCTTCTGTGCATGCATGCCAACGTTGTGAAACAGACGCCCACTACATCTCAGCCCATTTACGCAATGCTGCGCATGCGAAGTGCGGTTCGGGTGATAGAGCGGCATGTGGCGAGGCGGCGACGAAGAACGCGGCGCAGTTGTGGGCTCTCTCTAGTTGCCATGGTATCGGCGCGTGCGCATAACTGCTCATTCGCGTGACGTCACGCTCGGCTCCAACGGTTGAGCGGGCGCGCGGCAGCGCCGACGGCGAACTGCACTACGCACCTTGCTCCTCTGGTTGCCATGATAACGGCGCATGCGGACAACTGGCCTCAACCATGCATCGCGAAATGCTCGACTGGTAGAACAGTGTAGTTCTCGCTACAAAACTCTTTCAGGAGTTAATCATACATGCTGCAGAAAAAAGCCGTCCGGTCCATAGCAAATGTGCCATTCCTTTTCCCCACAAGAAATATCTTTATAAAGTATGATATCCTTCCAATCTTCGCGTTATACTCTTACAGGCTTCTATTATGCTATAAATACTCTTCACAACAACGTGACAATCCCTTTATTGTACTTGGACAACTGAGAGAAAATAACCGCTGCCGTAACACTAGATACAAAGAAACTTGGATCACTCCAACACCAAGAACTTACTCTATGAACCAGTCCTTAAGTTACAACCTTCCCCTCTTGCTAAACAAACTAATCCATGACAATTTTGATATTACCAGAAATTCAAAACACAATATCCGTGACTACTGCCGAGACAATTTCAATCTGTGAAAGAAGCAGACATGATATATTTTAGTATATTTTAGTGATGTAAAACATTTGCTTTGAGTACATGTGTGTATTGCGACTTTCGTTTTGCATGTGTGTTCGCGCTTCGCGTAAATGTGGATTTGTATCGGATACCCATGACATTACTAATTGATGTAAATGATGTGACCCTCGCCTTCCTTCTGTACTGCCACTGTCTCAAGGAGTCGGGACCTCCAGTCAAGCTGTTACCACAGCTTTTAGTCCCGGCTCCTCCTTTGTAAGAAAGGAAAATAAACTTGAACTTGAACTACAGGTGGAGCGCCAGGTGCGCTTTTCAGTGTTCCCAAAAGCTACGGCCGAGTAGCAGACGATGACTATAATTTTTCTTACTCGGAACGACGAAGCAGTCGATAACGCCGGCCGTGGTCAAAGCTGAACGGCAAGGTTCTATAGCGAGGAGTTCGCACACGCGTTTCCGATTGCATTGATTACGACATCTCACCACCGGACGCTTCGCTTACGCAATACTGACGGCGCTTCTGGTCCGCTCAGTTTCCGTGGCGTGCGGGAAAAAGCGTCGACTTTTTTCGCGCTTCATTGCTGCAGAAATTGAGATTTTCTTCGTTACAAAAATTGAAATGACGCCGTCTTGCTCATGGCATCAAACTCCCAATTGAGACTAACCACTGAGGTACAATAATTGAAAAGTTAATTAGTGTGTCTTGTTAATTACCTGGATAATTACAGGGGCTTCGGACCATATTGGGTCCGCCGGAGCGCAGAGTGTGATCCTACACCTATTTTTTGCTATACTGAACACAATATCCTCAGTAATTTTTGAAAGTGTTCGCTGAAACAGCCGGTGAAGCAGCGTTATTTTTAGTAAAAAGGCAAATATAATTAAACTTGCCTAAAAACAGGGTGGAGAGACATGAGACATTTTCCCAAGAAATAATATGGCAAAATAGGGGTTTTTTGCTGCCGCAGTGACCCAGTTTTTGTGGTGCACGGCCACTGATCCCAAAGCCGCTGCTTCGGTCCCGGCCGCGGTGGTCACATTTCGATTGAGTCTGAATGCTAGAGGCCCGTGTACCATGCGATGTCAGTGCACTTTAAAGAACCCTCGGTGGTCGAATTTTCCGGAGCCCTCAACTACGGCGTCCCTCATAGCCTGATTCGCTCTCGGACGATAAACACCCATATACCATAAACCATAAAAGAGGACTTCTGTCAGCTGTCTACTTCTCCAGACATTAAGAGCTCTCACTCACTTGCTGTTCCGACAGCCTACATTCTTGTCTGCGCCTAAGCACGTTCGCTTATATAAAGCAATGCGCGGCTCACAACTACATTTACATAGCTGATTTCGGAATTAAGCGGAAGTCAACTGCCAGCGTCACAGATGCCGTGACCCTAATAATTTGTCTAGTCCACTTCACTTCTTGTAGACCGTAGCAGCAACGTTAAGAGGACAATGGCCAAAAGCCATTTGGTAAAAGGTGGTTTCCATCTTAAGCTTAGAGTAAGAAGATGGCACGTGACGCATACAATCAGCAAGTTTCCAGGAAGGTAACTGATGTGGCCTCGTCATCAAGGCTTTTGTTCACTTTGATTTACGACTTCTCGTGGGTCGCCATGTATGCGCGGCATGAACACACGTGGGAGAAAATTTGTTTGTCTGGATGTCAGAGCAAACGGTTCTCTAAATTGCTCCTGAGTGCTTAGGTTTTTGATAGCGTTCTTGAGAGAAACCAAGCACCTAAGTACCGGCTGCTCTGTTATTTGCTGGCGCCATCAGCAAAGTACTGTTAAAAGTGTACAGGCCGGTGTCTCCGGCCTTTTTGTTATTTGCTGTCAGTGAAGTACTATTAAGAGTGTAGCGGCGGTGTGTCTCCACCCTCTTTCTCAGTTCCTCTGCCGCCTCACCGAAATCTTCCTGGTCGTCCATAACATTGATGGTTGAGGCACTACGAAATCTAATGAACCATCGCGGTCTGTCTAGTGGAAGAAAACTCTGACGACAAACTAGCGACAAACGGTGCGTCATCCAGATTTGTTCCTATGTGCCTGTCGCTCAGGTTTGCCGAGCACACTTCACTAACAAGGGAACTGCTGGTTTGTCAATGCACTTACAAGCAATGTATCAACCTACGTAGTTGCTTTTCCGGATATTCTTAAAGTATCGTGCTTTGAGCTTTCTCTTAAAGTACGAATACTTTACCGCAGTATTGAAAATTCTTTTATGGAAGTTTAAATATTTCATTTGATTTTATTTATCATTTTTGATTTTATTTATCATTATTATCATTTAGAACACGTATGATGCGTTAGTTTAATGCAAAAACCAAAACTGGTCGTCAAGTACAAAAAGTCATACAATCATTCAGTGCGTTGCGTTGGGCTATTGCATCTGAGAAAAGTGAATCAGTCATCGCTGACGTGCGGCCATATATTACAACTCAAGTATCGGATGACTGCTCTAGGCGGGGGGATATTATTGTTGGGGGTTGTAGTGGACGGCGGCTGTTAAGAGGGCGGTAGAAAAAGGAATGAAGGAGCCAAATACCTGATATGAGGCTGCGTGATTGAAGACTTGGGATGGAAAAGGCTTATTCTAATGCACTCACGCTTGTGACACCCGTACCGAAAACGCAGGGACACCTAATTCTATTGTGTGTAAGCAATGCGAAAGCATTCGAAAGTGTTGATGCTTTTTCCAGAAGTGACTGGTAAGGCTTGTGAGACACAGGGTGGTCTTCCCGAGCAAGGCTCTTCCTGTACAGCATCCTGCCGTGGTAGACTGGTGTCGGTTTCACACAGCCGAGCCTGGTCTGCTAATCTCGCTGGCGGTGTGGTCACGTCACGTCTCTTCAGCAAATGAGGTTTCTCTGTTAAGGTAACATTACAAGATGTCACTGGCCGCCAGCCAATCAGGATGTTTCTACAGAGCGCAGGAATTTTGCTCCGGTGAGGTTTATTTGCTGTCGCATAAAACTTTGGACGTTTTCTTGCTACTGAACGCCAACGAATTCGCGAATTTTCAGTTAACAGCGCAAAGATCGCAACTCAGCGGGGAATTTACATACGCTTGTGGACTTGCTCAAGGAACGGACATGATGCATTTTTTTCTGTTCATCCAGTTTTTCACCGCAAGCATTGGCATACAATTTCGCGTGTTATCTCAAGAATAAGCAGTTGAAACTATTCCAAAGGCGCTAAGTTCTCAATAAATTAGCTTTTTTCCCACATTAAACGAATCTCTTTTTGTGCGGGCGGACTGGCGCTCTTGCATAGCATGAATTTATTGTTGGATCAGTACTACACCCGAGAAAGCATTATTCGCCTGTATTTTATGTATTTAAAGAAACTATAGCAAACAATAAACATCACCTGGTTTTGGCGCGCTATTAAATAGGCAAGGAAAGCACGCATTGCCAAAGTGCTTGTTGGTGTAAAACGCCAACTGAAACTAGACCAGTGAAGGATAAAACGGAATCAAGAAACCCAGCGTACTATGAATTCCGTTGCGCGTACCACCGTTAACTAAATTAGGGACACAACTTTCCTCAATCAGAGAGATTTCAACATCGAACTGATGTGCATATATCACTCTCAACACAGCTGCATCTAGTTACGTTATTCTATCTCCCTTGAGCTTTGAATTCTTATGAATCATTAAATAAAACCTACCACAAGGTTACTTTGATTCCAAGCGCGGCTATTATAACGTGCTTTGTGTGTCCGAGGATTTTGACCCAGTGTTTCGATTCGTGGGTTTTATTTGCGGCGATATAAAGTGTCGGTTACTCACATTTGCCAGCTGTTTCTCGAAGGTGATCATAGAGTCAACGAAATCAGTCACTAGCGGCTCGGAAATTTCAGGCTTCGTTAAATTTACCAGTTGTCTAATGACAGCTTTGTAGGATTCCAGCCCCTCGGCGTCCTCTTCAATGATGAAGTAGCGATTTACCTGCAAAGGACAAAACTCACTGCGTTCAATACTTTTTAGCGGCAGCGTTCAAGGAAGCCGTATATTGCAGTAAGATGTTGGGAAGTGAAATTTGACTTCGCTGTCTCAACCGGTGCATAAACATTTCTATAACGCAACAGGTTTTTAACTGTTACTCGCCATAGTAAAAACATGTCGATACGTTCGACCGTTATTTACAGTCTGCTTTCGAATTTGGCAACTTAGCACGTTGAGTAAATATTTAAAGCCAGGGAAAAGAGTCATGAATGCTTGCCGGTCCTCATGTTGCAAGAGGAGCCCTGGTATTCTCTCGGGCTGTAGCCACTAAAAGCACGAGGGTAAGAAAACGTTTTCTCCAGTGATATCGTTATTACGTTAAACTTTATTACAACCTGGGAGAAATCAATGTCACGCGCAATGACTACACCATGCGTACTTCGTGGGGAGGGTAGTCCTAATTTCTGTCTTATCAACGTTAATTTATCGTAGGGGTCGAAGAGATGCATGCAAGGAGTGTAGACAAGTGTACTATCAACTATGAATGAAAGGCGAACAATAAAACTAAAGTTGCAACACAAAACCACCAACATATTAGCTGCTGGAGAGGACATACAAGCGAGGTTTATTAACATTTCTGAAGAGTCTTCGCGCCTTCGAAGTTAAAATATCCTGAGCTAGTATTGAGCTCCCCATGGCTAAGAACGTCTTATTTTCCTGCTTGCGACTCAATACTCTTGTTCGTGTTGGATTTCTTACTGGTAGCACGGAGAGGTATGTGTGCTTGCTTGCATTTTTTTTCTGAGTGTGACGAATCCCCGTCATACCGTGACTGCGCAGAGAAAGTAGTATAAAAATTCATTTCGTGACCATCAGGGCCAGCGCCCTCATAAAGGCTCCTCACTTGAGTCGGGACTGTCAGAAAATGCAAGCATCTGATTAGCGAGTGATCTCATGGTGCACTCTAAGGGAAGCTAATTTATCTGATTATTGAGAAGCTGCTGTATCAGTCAGCTTAGTAAATTTCTTTACAGGATGCAAGACTGGATAATGGATATAAAGAACCCGATACCTAGGCTTTCCGCACGGACAGATGTTAGACGTGACAACGGCAATGCTTACGGGGCCTAACCAACATATCAGCGGTAAAATCAGTTCTGCACTAGTTAACAGTTTTACGCGGGGCCGTTCGCTGCGGAAATAACTATGCGAACAATTTCTGTTCATTTGTTTAACACAGTTTACAAAAATGAAGTCAAGCGGTTGGTAAAGCATACTATTCCGAGAGGCTCTCACTTCGTCTGTTACCACCTTCGATACACCAGACCAGTGGGAACCAGCGCGCTTTACGTTTATCGCATAAATTTCTCCATTGTGCTGAGAGAGCAACCGCTGGGTGCACCTGCGCAGCGTATTGGTTTCGCGGGAACTCCGGTGCAAGCTTATCGGCGATCCCTTGACGCACTCGCTTTTAAGAGTTCAAAGTTGAAATGATCTACTCAGTGCCGGAGGCAATTCGCCGACAGACTTTATAAACACTAAGGTAAGAGAAGAGAGCATTTACGAGTTAATATGCACTTTCAAACGATGTCTGGCAAAAGCCAGTCATGAAGGTTATGTGTGTTTGTTCCTGATCCCATTTCAGCATTTCTTCAGCCTAAGCAGACTGACCAGTTAAATGTTCATTTTTTCAACCAGTTATTAAGATTAAAATGTAAAAAGTCACGTCCTAGACGCCCTAACCAATTATTTAATGAGGAGCCCGCGGTATCATAAATCCGCATAAACAACAGCGAAGAAAAACATATATCTTTTAAAGGGGCTCTGAAAGGGGCTATAATAAAGTTGCAGTATGGCTGGGATGTTAAAGCACGCCTCTTCACGAATACTGTGCAGCAAGGAATTTTCTAATGCGCTCTGTAGAAGCTGAGTTATCAATAGTCAAAGTTTGAATGTCAGCGTTTTCGCACCTTTCCCTCTCCTCTCGTCACTTTTTGCACTCCACGTGCCTTATCACAGCCGTAACTTATCACCTTGCATTATCAGTTTACCGCAGAAAATCCTATTCCGCCGCAGACAAATTCACAGAAGTATCACTCCCACACAAAGCTGCCTTTTTCTTTATGTGAAAGGCTTCCATTAAAAGCCTCGCCTGTTTACTCTTGCTCTTGCCCAGATTCCTTGACTTTTAGAGTTGAGGTTCACACTTGCATGTATTAACATGGCTGACCAAATTGGCATATTTATCTTTCTGATTTTATACCTTTTTGCAATGTTCCCCAAGGCGTTTGTTGATGCACCTCCCCGTTTGCGCTATATAGGACATTCCATAGGTCCGGGGTATCTCGTACACAAATCCTTCCATACAGCGGATGAAGGTACGCTGATGTCATACTGCACCCAGGGCGCTCAGCGTCACAAATCCGGGGTACAAGTTTGCTCAACTTGTTTGGGACTGAAAAAGCTAGCGGTACCTTGTGTCTGTTAGCCACCTTTTTCAAACTGTGTGACACTTTGTGCACATATAGCATAACTTCAGTTTTTACCGCAGGGCCTATGAAAATGATTCCTGGCAGCATAATGTTAGCCGTTTCTTGCAAAGGAAGCTGAACTTTCATAAACAGGACGACCATTTCCGGGTAAAAAACTCGCTGGAGGTTGTTCATTGTTTTAAAAGAAATCCAGAAATTAGATCCGCATTTTCGGTAGACATAGAGGATTTGTTTTATTCCGTCCCGCATGCTGAGCTGATGGCGTCTGTTATGTCGTGTGTGGCAGGTACCGGTGAAATGACCTTCTGGGATGCGGCTGGTATGTCTGTGGAAAATTTTTTGAATTTATTGCAGCAATATCTTAAGGTTACTTTAATCGTTTTTAATCAGAAACCCTACTTGCAGAGAAAAGGTATATGTATTGGTTCCTGTGTCGCCCCTATCTTATGTGATATTTTTTTAGCTGCTTTGCACAAGGAACTTGCACAGATGTTTTTAGGAGGGCCTGTTTGTAAAACGTTTAGATATGTCGACCATTTTTCTTATCCTTTTATCCACTTGTTTCGAAAATTATTTTGAAGTTAATGTATCCAGGATTTTAAGCGTTTTTATCCTCAAAGGCCATGGCCTAGTTTTTACGCACGAAGTCCCAGTGGAGAAAAAACTGCAATTTTTAGACCTAAGCTTAGTGTTCCGGGAGGACCATTTATGCTGGTATTAATTTCCCCGTACTAGCAACGAACTGCTGCCCTTCAATACGGCGGATTCAAAAATTGTGAAGCACGCCATCGCCTCTTTATGAATTGAGTCCTCGCTTTCAAAGTCCTGTCCGCACCAAATGCACGATAGCTTCAAAAATCAGATTGGTCTCCTTTTGGCTGCTGGCTTCCCCTCGGTGGTGTTGACTGCCGTCGTTGAAACCCTGCTCCAAAAAAAAAACGCTGCAGCAGTCCAAAGAATCCTGAAGAAAGGGGCCCTGCGGTAAAACCTGAAGTTATGCCTTATGTCCACAAAGTGTCACACAATTTGAAGAAGGTGGCTAACAGACACAAGATACCGCAAGTTTTTCAACCCCAAATAAGTTGAACAAACTTATACTCCAGATTTGTGGCGCCGAGGGCCCTGGATGCAGTATAAGAAATCGGCGTACCTTCATCCGCTGTATGGAAGGAGTGGTGTACGAGATACCCCTGACCTGTGGAATGTCCTATATAAGCCAAACGGGGAGGTGCATCAACAAACGCCTTGGGGAACATTGCAAAATGTAAAAAATAAGAAAGATAAATATGCCAATTTGGTCAGCCATGCCAAAACGTGCAAGTGTGAACCTAGACTGGAAAAGGAAAGGAATCTGGGCCGGAGCAAGAATAAACAGGCGAGGCTTTTATTGGAAGCCTTCACATAAAGAAAAAGGCAGCTTTGTGTGCGAGTGATACTTCTGTATGCGGCGGAGTACGAGTTTCTGTGCAAAACTGATAATGCGAGGTGATAAGTTACGGCTGTGATAAGGCACGTGGAGAGAAAAAAGTGGGCGTATCCTGAGGATATAAATCTATGTGGTTTTGCTTCTGCAATAAACAGTTGGAAGTTGGTGTTTGTCTGTTGTCTCCTTGTTTCTTTTGTTTTGTCTGTGTCAATTTATTTGCGCCAAGGTGGATTTTTTTTCAAGCTTCAAAAAATGCTAAAACAACTAGCCCAGCAACATGCCTTACTGAATAGCCATCTCTCAACATGTATACGTGGATGCGAGTGACGGAGGAGGGTGCGAGCATGAAAAAGTCGCTTGGAAGAGCTCGTCAAATTTCGCGCGTGATTGTGGGTCCTCTGCTGAGTGTAGAAGTGCATTATTTGTTGCAGGTTTTCATGACAACACAATTCAGTGATTAAGCGAGTTGATGTGCTTTCTTCGCAAGGTGTTTCAGAGCCCCTTTAAACAATGCTAACTTTGTATAAATGCCAAGATAACACTGAATGTTCTGGATAGGATGGATAGAATAATATTTTTCCTGCAATTACTGATACCTTGCAAAGGTCAGGGAAACGGGGGTTTGTTAACGTTGCGCCTAATAAAAAAAAAAGCTTAATATGCTATGGTAAACTTCAAATCATTTTATAAAATTTTGCTATTCTGCTAACGCATATATAACCAAAAGCACCCAGAATTTCCATTCGTGAGCATTCCTTTTTCTTTTAGCAGAGAACAACCACTTTCTGTTCCCGAACGCAGCTTGGCCATTATTAGGCCTTCCATTTCATACTTTAATTCAGCGTAATGTAACATAGTATTTTTCTAGAATTACCGTGTACTAGAAAACTCCTTTAGATGAACATGAACTTTTAAGATAATAGGTGACGATGGGTTTTAAAATCTGAATCATATTTGGCCATCTTTCTAACTTTTGAAATTCCAGAAATGCTTAACGTGAGAATATGACTAGCCTAGAAGTGCGAATTTGCTCTGCAGTTAAACAGAAGAACCGACAAAGAGTGAGCTGAAATTTTAAGTTCAAGTTGCTACTCCATCCTGTCCCATTAACAACTTGTAAAACACCCTTATAGGAAGGCTTTAAAATTTTTCGCGCTGTTTTGCTTCACAATATCAAGAAACCAAACATTTCTTGTGCTGCGCCAAACAGAAAGGTTGCCATGTAACTGTGAAAAAAGATTTAGTTTCCACAAAAGCTTTATTTGGTTTTCCGGAGATCCAAAGTCGCAATTTTGTCAAATCTCAAAACATTTTCACCATTCGTGATAAATTCGTTGTTTCCAAGAAAAATAAATATGACTTTTCAAACTTGACTACTTTTTGTCGAGACATGTGCGCATCATAATAAAACTTTTATTGGTGAGTAAAAGATCGGCATGGAACCTTTGTTACCGTCCTGATCTGACCACTTTGCAAATGACAAAGTGTAATGGAGGCAAACACTGCGCACATCGCAGCGACACCTATATTAGCAAAACTTGCATGCCGACTTTAACCCTAGTTCTCTTTATTGAATGCTCTTGCATTCTGTAAACTACTGCTTAAATGTAACGCAACTGATCAAATTGTCTGCGGTATCTTTCTACGCCTGTTAAATTCAAATACATGACTGGCTCATTATTCTCCGGTTTTCGCCCCAGCTTTAGAATAGGCATATACCATTTTTCGATTTATTTTACTTACATGCATATTATGTGCCGTAGAATTCTCCTTGTCTTCCTGCACCTCTATGTCAAAGACTGGAAAAATTCCGACATCAAGAAGCACCTCAGAGCAGTTTGTCCAATTCTTCACATTCCTGGCGTTATCACCAATTAGCGGCCATTCCTCCAACCCAACAGCTCTGAGCATGTAGCGGATGTCTTCACCTATGTTCTGCTCCTGAAATGCTGAAAAGTGAGTACGCGAAAAAATTAATTATATACGAAATTATTTACTGCCGCGAAATTCCAATGAAAGCACCGGCGACCGATTGCTTCAGGCGTCTGCCAAGTATGCGCCCGACGCGGTGTTCAGGAACTCGTGTTCCCAGGTACCCATCTGTTTCCCAATGGGTACATAGCTTCTTCCAGACTGCGGCTTAACTCCTCCGGCTTGCAATGCTTGCGAAAATTTGCCTCGCTTTTCACTTCTTGCAGGCCTAAAACACTGTAGTCATGCCGCAGTTTGGCTAAGCTGCCTTTTTCCCGCAGAACTGAAATAATAAATATCATCCCAGTGTGCGGTCAGTACCCCACAGGTAGTGCACTACAAATCATGATTTATGAAAGAGCTATGCGATTTGTTATGTTTGCTCTAAAGCCTTATTTTATTGAGCACCCAACGCTAGCCTGCATTTCCCGCTTCCAATAGGTTACTGCTTGCGTGAGCTTGTTTACGTCAGCATACATACTTTTACATATACTGCAGGCCCTTCTTAGGTCCTTGTAAGAGTACATGATGATAAACCCCTCTTGTCGGCAATGATAGTAGATAAAAGAACTGTCATGGGTGATGAGTTAGTCACAACCTGCAACGATTATTTCAGTTCCCTTGCAAGCACTACACATGACCTGCATGTGATGGACCTAATTAAACGTAGCAGATATGAGAGTGCTTTCTCATCAACGGTAACCAGTGGAGAAACAAAAACTACATTTTGGTCCCGTAAGAACAGCAGAAGATGTGATGATTGTCGATTAGAGATAGTTCCGGTAAAACATGTCTTTTATAGTGTAAACAGTATTTTTAATACAGGGGTTTTCATTTAATGACTAAAGGTTGCTAAAAGTTCCATTAGACTCAGAGGGAATGATCGGGGCTGCATGTCTAACTAGAGGCAAATATCAATTCTTTCTATTTTCTCTATTGCCCTCTAAAATGAATTAATGAGAGAACGAAGAGTTTTTTATACACACTTAACATCATTACCCGCTACGAATTGAGATTCAGAAAAAAAAAACGCTCGGTAGAAAGTGCACTGCTCCTGGAGAAGGAAATAACTTTGGGAGCGTTTGAGGGTAAACAGTGGATGCATGCAATATTTATTAATTTCTCGAAGACATGTTAGTGCACTAACTACATAACCCTTAGTGGAAGGCGAGAATATCATGGTTTTCGGAGTAGCTACTTGGCCATTTTGAAGACATCCTGCCCGAGGTAATCAGGTTCGAATTAAATATTTTAAATCTGTGCTGAAAATGTTCCGGAACAGTGCTCCACAAAAAAGCACTCTAAGACCTTTATTATTTACCATATAGATTAATGACGTAGTTAGGATCGAAAAACTATCGACTCCATAATTTACGCTGACGACACTACGGTGCTTTTCTCTATCCTGCCCTTACCTGAACGTCATGAGAAAGCTAATTAGGTGCTCAGTTTTCCAAAGAATAAGACAATTTCAAATTCACAGATTCTTAACACCTCCAAAATAAAAGCTGTACTATTCTGCCCTCGAAACAATTTCACTGATACTCATATCAACGTATGTATTAGTTGCTCTAGCATAGAAATAGCATCCCAAGTAAAAAGCCTGGGCGTCAATTTCTACAAGAACATGTATTTCACCTCCTATATCAGCAACATTTGTTCGAAATTCGCCCGCGCAATCGGCTTGATGTCACGCCTATACATTCTTTTGCCCCAAAACATATATTTTCTACTCTATAATAATTGTTCTCTTCCACGTTGAGTTACGGTTCCCTAACTTGGGGCACTACCACACAACCAAACATTACCATTCTTTTTAGTTGACAGAAATAAAAAGAATACACATTATTACCAGTGATAAATTTTACTTCCACAAAACCAATTTTCGATCAATTGAAACATCTACCTGTGTTCGCCTTCCACAATTACGCAGTTACTTCACACTACGGGAATATCATATTGAAAAATTACATGTATCTCAGAGGCTTTGCCTCATAATATTATGAAGTAACGCATGCAACATGCCTAGTGCTCACGGCTGGGCGCATCGCCCACGAACAAATTACGGACGTCAGGTGTTTAAATATTCTTTATCAATGACTCTTAACTCGGAATCTATCTACTTATTGTAAAAGCAGATTATACAAGTGGTGCATTTCTTTCTTCTTGTGCTAAATTTTCTTAATGTTTCCTGCCCTTTCCAAATAATGTGATCACCACTGCTGTTTCTGCAAAGTGTTTCTCCGTAAGGAGTAAGTGCAGTCAAGCCTCCAGAAGGCTTGTTACTTGACTTGTATGATTCCATATGTGTCATGTAATGCTCAAAAAGTTTCTGGTTTTGATTCTGATAGAAACAAATGTATAAAAATGACTCTAGTGGATCGAAAAAAAGGAAACAGACGCAGGCACAGATAAATTGAAAATGATAATTCACCATGAGAGGGTCATAGCAGCGGAACTGACGTAAATTTATAGCGATTAACACAATCTACGAAAGCTTCGACTCAATTGCATTTCACGACAATAGCTGGCAGCTTATTCTATTAAAAATTTGATGCAAAAAAAGGATATTTATGAGAATGAACTTTTTTGGGTTGGTGAAGTCTTATTATTGCTAGTTCTCGAAGAGGGACGGAATGGCTCCTGAAGATGTGCTTATTTATTATGTTCACGTGACTGTGATGTAGTTAGTACAAATAGATGTCTCGACGGTGCTCAGTGCTATGATAAGGTAAGACCTCCTTCTTTATGTAGGTCAGGTATTCTAGAATCCCTTGAATAGCTTCAATACATGAAGCGTACTGAGTAGGTTTGAAATAATTCTAATTTGTCTTGTATTTCTGCTGGGGCTTCATATATTACCAGCATAGTACAGGAATGATCTGACGAGTGTTTTATATGTAACAAGTTTAGCAGCGACAGGAGCGGTGCCTAATCTTCTGAAGACATCCTACTTTCCTTGGCAGTTGTGACTTCCCATCGTATTGTTCCCACTTCCGATTGCTTAACAACGGCACCGCTAGGTATTTTACATAAGTGGTTTTTGCGATTGGGCCATTATGGCCAGTTCACGGAAAATCTAGTGGCTTGTTTTGTTGGTATAAGCAATGCATTCTGTTCTTATGGTGTTCAGTTTGACTCCCGACTTAATGTACCACTTGCGAACACATGATAAAGATTCATTCAGCGCAAGACATGCTTCTAGTCAAACTATTGCGTATTCATGGCTTCGTAATTTGCACCGAGTCGGATTTGTACCCCGGGGTAAAGGTGAAAATGGTTATTAAAACTACTGCAAGCTTTGTGCGTGACCCTCATCTTCATTTTTCTATATATACTCTGGATCATCTCCCATCGAGTCTTTGTTTTGAAAGCCATTGCTGCGGGTGGCAATAAAGCCTTCTCCGGGCGTTGTCAAGCTCACACGAGGTGGAGGTGCTAGGTCCTGAGGGTATGAAACTTTACTGAGAAATTAAATGCGCTTAACAACAGCATTTGCGTGGTAAAGGAAGAAATTTCCAGCGAGCTTCTTTCGAAAAGAACAAAACTACACACGCTAAAAGTTTTGTCTCTTTACGTACCGCTGCAGGCTTTGAAGAATACTCCAGCTTTTTCTGCGGGACTTTGGTCTGCAGTAGCAATGGTCATGTTTTCAAAGATGGCTAGAAAGGGAAAAAAAAATATTACAGCCGAGTTGCGCAGTTAATCAAATGCAAAGTAGGAGCGCTAGCACAGCTTACTCCTGCCATACTTTCATAATCATTTCTCCACTGTGTTAAGATTTGGTGCGGTTTGGTAGTGAAGGGTGGCTTCAAAAGCACAAACAAAAATTAGACGACTATTTAGGTACAATGCAATGTACAGTGCGACAGAATCGTATAGCCGCCAGTGCAAGCGCTCATACTTTTTCATGAATTAACCGCTGGACCACTACTAGTGCAGTGGTGTAGAGGTTAAGCGATGCAGAAATTCCCCGACTGAAGGCTATTTCAAACACAGCCTCCAGTGGGGCTTGTGGCACCCGTTATTCGTTACCGAGCTCCCGTAAGACTCGCGATTGCACAGGCTGCTATTCACGACGCTGCCCATCTCTCGACCATTTAGATGATTGGCACTGAGCGATAGCACGTTGCAATTCCACAGAATTTATTTGAATTACGCAGTTTGCTCATAAACTGGTGTGCTGGTTGCACCCGCGCTCCTAGCCAGGTGCAACGGACGTACGGACGGCGACTATCCTCTTCTACGAGACCAGTATTGCTATTACATTAATGGAAGACTCCTTTTAGTTGGAGACATTCAAACACACAAAAACGGTGATCACAGAGATTGACTAAGAGCACGACACGCCTAATATTGTTTTCCTTTCCCTTACTTGCTTTTCCTGCTTTCCGCGTTTTGTTTCTTATTTTGGCTGCGCACGGCATACAACGAAAATTATTACGGAACATTGAAAACCACCTACACATCCAACTTAGTTGGGTCAGCGCGGTTAGCGCTGAATTGAAGATGTCAGGGGCTGTGCTGTGCTTCTGGCAACAGCTTTGCAGTTGAAAAACAAGGGATCTATTTAGCGCGTTCAGTGAGGACAATCATTATCATGAGTTTGACACGACAGTCATATATATACCGCTTGAAGCACTTGTGGAGAGATAACGCTCGAGACTACGCAGGAGATGCGCGTTCATCACGGTACGGACTAGCCCGGTGAGGACGACATTGGACGCAGCTTTCCTTATCCGAATCCACGAGTGTACTCCACAGCTGCGAAGTGTGCGTCGTTCCCAGCAAGAGCGATTCTATTGCAGATGCCGCGCCTTCACGTTGGCATCAAAATGTACAGATTACTCAAGATATTTTTATATTAGATTATGTACAGCTCACTGCGCCAGCAGACTTGTAAGGCCTGCTTCAAGTTAAAAGCTTTCGACGTCTGCTCATAAGATCGTGAGAATAACGACAAAAGAGGCACACCAAGATTCTTTTCAGGCGAGGTAGGAAGAAAATGGGCTTTTGCTTACGATGTCACCTTCGCTGACGCGGCTTTGATATTCTTAACCCATTGCTGTTACCTTTTTTCGAGGAGGTGTAATGGATGATTTCTAGGAGCACCTATGCCGCTATTTTTGTAGCACTCATTACACCGGGTATGTGGGTTGCTTTGTTGACATTCTCTTACACATCGCAGGGCCTGTTGCAAGATGCGTGATGCTTTTGAACCCAGAGCCTTGATACCTAGCTCAGCAGGTTAATATTGACTTGGTGCTCTTTCAGCAAGCTAGACCTTTAGGCAAGAAAATATTCGTTTTTCAAGACAACTTTCCATTTTAAAAACTTTATATGCTTAGGAAGCAATAGTTAGCTACCTAATAGGCACAATAGAGTAGAGAGAAAGAAAGAGAGCGTTCCTGAATTCATTAACGAAGAACTCAAAATATTGCGTGCCATATAAAAACATCACAAGTTGTTCGAGGTCCTAAAAACCGCGTGCTTTGAAATAATCCAGGACAATGCAAGGTACCTAGTGCGCATTTCGTTTAATGAGCGAAGAAAAAGTACTAACAAAAACATGCCTCACTTTTTAACGTTTGCCGTATCTGTTCGGTCCGTTGCTCGAACACCCCGTACGATGTTCGTCCTTCTCCATATTTGCTAAGCCACCCACCACAGGCATAAGAGTAAAAATCCTCGCACGGGTCGACGGAGGTGTTCAGTGACTCGTTGATGAGCTTTGCTGAAAGGCAATGCATATTGCAAAAAAAGCATTCTTCCCCCTTTTCAAGGCGAAGTGCAGCTAATGCAAAAGTTAAAAGTGTGACGAGGTTTTTTGGTCAGTATAAAGGAAAGAGGAGTCGATATATCTGTGCTGAGCGTGGCAAACTGTTATCATGCGAGGAAGTATCTTGCGATGCCAATTATAATAATGGCTTAATAGTGAGGAGAGTCAAACTGACGACGTTAACGAGAATTCCGGACGTGGTATAATGATTTTTCAATATCACAATGAGAATAAACCAGCTTCTAATTTGAGCTGGTGGAGGTAGAGGGAACCTATCATAGGCGGCCTTTGGAGGGGCTCCAAGTGTTTTGTAAGACAATGCTGAATGGATCTGATAATTTTTGTTACATCTCGGATATTAACCACCACTACTGTTAACATCATGATCATTCCGCTCATATTTTTAAAGGCTTGAAGCAGAATTTGTTTCCTTTGGTCTAATTCGTTCAAATATAATTCGAAAAGCGGCGCTCTGATCTTTGAATTGAGACCAGGCAGGTATAGAACTGGCTGAGAGGAAAGAAACTATCATATTGGCGCACGTGCAGTATGGAATAAATCTGTATAAACAGTTGCGCACATTTTAGAACAGTGCGTATTAAGTATTCAGGCAGATGTCGACAGAGGCACAGTCACTCTCCCCAGGCGTTATCTTTTAGAGGCAACGAAGTTAATGTCATTGTACCTGTGGCGTACGCTACTAGAAAACGGTAGGGACACTGGCGGTTTGGAGGGCGGCAGCGACTTAAAAACTCAGTTTAAAGGTGCAAACCTGGCATAGGGTTGATGTCAATAGGTTTATAATTTAAAAAGTGCGAATTTCTAGGAAGTATTATAGAGTTTTACAAGTTCGTCAGCGAAATATAGCGGCAAAATTACCGAACATAGTAGCCCCCCCCCCCCCCCATTCCAAAGGGGACGTTTTTAATATACATCAATCCTGCGCCACTGCCCTATGTACAAAACAGAAACACGCAAAAGGGTTGATGCCCAGAGAAAAAGCTGCAGATATGGCAAACACCAATCTTCTTGAGCGGACATGAAAAATGTATTCCTGCATTGTAAATTAGAGGCTAGAGGGCAAATATAGTTAGTGTCCCTGATTAGTAATCCTACCGTGGTACTTACTACGATCGGATGAGCATCAAAGAGGGAATTGTTTAACTTTGAAACTCCTCCTCAATATCAACATGCATCCCCAGCATTGGCGAAGCTGTGCTTTAGAAGACAATGAAAGGAACAATTAAAGGGAGGGGACTCTCTTACATTACCTCGTGCTTGACATTCTGTGCTTTCGCAGACGTAGAAATTCTCTGAAAGAAAACAAAACACCTTTGTTGCCAACCAGCACGAATGGTTTCACTTTGCACACCACATGGAAGACTACAGCGATGACGGGAACGCACGCAATGTTTTCGTTTTTTTTACGGTATTTTACAGGCCAGGAATAGTTCGTCAACCCGCCTCGGGGTGGCTGAGTGGCTTTCACTGCCGCCTGTTGACACCGAATTCGTGGGATTCTATCAAAGCTGCTACGTTCGGATTTCGATAGAAGCGAAATACCAAAATGTGCATGTGCTGTGCATTGTCAGAGAAGGTTAAACAACCCCAGGGGGTCTGGATGAATCCCGCAGACTGCAGTGCGTCGTCCCTTATAGCTGATGTGCCCATTTGGCATATTAAACTAGATCTCAGGTGCTGCTCACATAGCTGGAGTTCATCATAGTTATTTGAAGAGGCATAATTGAAATCAAGACCATGCTAGAGATAGTTCGAAATTAGTGGCACACGCAGAGCTTTTCTTAGCATTGTAATACATAGACTGCATGTATATGCTGCATTTCAACAACCCCCACCCCCTAGAGGCCAGGAAACAAATGGCAGGCACATGGTAGCGTCATAAATGAAGCAGGTCCTTGCGAGAAAGAAAGATGAATAATAATGTGTGCAGCAGCAGATTCCTGGCGGTGACACTAAACGAATCAAGCACTTGTGACGAATTCTGTAGGAAGTGTGTGCTACGAAAGGAAGCGAGTGGTACTGGAGCGAATCAGATGAAAGGCAGCTCGGAGGTGGTTGCGACGACACTATTCTTCTTCAGAGAATGATTAGACTTGCTAACAGAATGCTCTGGCAGAGAGCCTCGCTGAGATGCTTACGTGAGAAGGGGAACATCCGCGTCCCAAATACAGCGCTAATCTCACATCGACCTCTGCTGAGACTCAAGTGGTTTTGGTTGTAGCCTGTGACATCTGCACCTCGATCGGTGAGTACGAGACATATTTCATTCAGTCAGGAATTCAGCCATACCCGGACGTTGGTTTCTTCCCTTTTTGCCAGCGTCGCTTCAAGTTTCAAGGGGCGGTTTAGTGAAGAGATTACATACTTTCGAGTCATAGCTTAACGGTGAGGTTGCCAGGCTGGTTCGCGTCGGGCTGTCCTCACTGGCTATCACTTACTGATACCACCTCGGGAATTGCGCTGCCGGCAATTGGAAGCATGCAAATGCATTAATTCAGCGCTTCCCTTCACTCCCACAGCGCTAAAATATAGTAGGAGCCAAAGGCATAGCATATTTGCATATACGCACACGCCCGAGTGCGCAGCCAAAATATAAGCTCAGTCACCCTACGCGACAGCTAGCGCTCATGCCATCGGTCTACGGAGAAGTAGGCAGAGCATGGCCGACTTTAGTCAGTATTTTCAGCTTTGGAGGATTCACTCCGACGCCGATGGTACACCTTATGTCCAAACTAGCAGCACTCTATCGGTCAAGCACGAGGGATGCATACTAGCGTACACTGAGTATGTTCCATTGCCACACTAGCTTTCCTTGGCGCAGACACCGCTCAGCCGTATCCGTGCTCTCTGTCGAGAGCAACGGTAACATTCGCTACCAAGGTTACGGAAGCTCAGGCGAACACAAGTCTTGAAAAATCTGTGGAAACCAATTACGGGGCATGAGAAGATTTATGAAGAGCAGCTAGTAGCTTGCAGAGGGAAGAAGAGAACGGGTGAAGCGGATTCGTAGATTGGGGAATATTTAGGAGGTCACAGCTAGGTAAAATTTGTCCCCTCCAGGGTCAAAGATGATGCTACTAATTACCCTTTTTGTCGGGGCTGCATGAGAGCCGAAATAACGTTGCCCATCATGCTTACAAGTATTGGAACGTCACGCGGAAAAAGGTATAACGGCCGCAGCGCTTGAGGTATTCGTACTGCGCTTCTATAAGCTCAGTGGCAGTAGTATGTCATCCTTGGCGCAAGAGAGGAGTAGGATTGAGAGTTTGAACGGCGCTCCTTTGTCGCCGCGGCAGGTTTAAACAGCCACTCGCGAAGATGATGTGACAAATGCGGGCGAACGAATTGCTAAATCCGAATAGGGGGTGAGTGTTGTGTTATGCCAAGTGCTAAAGCAGTGGAAAAACGTAGAATGTGCTTTGCAACCGGAAGAGAAGCGTCAGATGGCGAGGACTCGTAAAGGTTTGAAATCAGCCAGGGAGAACGAGAGCGCAAAAATAAAATGGCTGGGCTCCAACCTGGCTTGATTGTAGTTACACGAGTGAAAGCTCTGTTAAGCCTGGTGAGACACGGTTCGCTTGGTATGAATGTTTTAGTATGGCACATCAATGCTCTTAACCACGTGATGCCCACTGTCTCAAATCAAATGTAGAGGTCAAGGGACAAGGTCGAGGTGAAAGGTCAAGGTCAGGAACCAGATGGTCAAAGTCGTATGATCGCGTGGTGATACTAGCATAGCTTGGGCCATACCGCCACGCAGTTCGGTTTGACCTTGTGAGGCACTGAATGTCATTCTCTCCTCCACAATGAAATTGGATGTTTACCCCGAACAGGAGAGCTTTCGCTCTAATAAGCAAAAGCAGCCCAAGAGGCGACACCTCGCGTAGCCAACGATTCGGGCGGTTATATTTACTCACCTAACATCATTATGCGCTGAGCATGAGTGGGCTACACCCTTCTAGAGATGCAAATCCATTTTTTTTACGAGGGTGTGGAACACATTGCGAGCGCACAAAGTACTCATAACACTGATATAAAACGTACCTTCTATAACATAAGGCGTAAATTTCACTGCTACCTGCTGTTACATCATGTGGAAAGGTGTACTTACCATTTCGATCGTAATCTGCACTGGCGTATAAAGGTAGTAAAGCCGGTAAAAGGAATAGGCCGAGAAGGATGAGCTTCATGACGTGGTTTACTTCTGCACCTAACAGAGGCTCCTTTAACTGCGAACAAACAGGTTCTTCTAGTAAGAAATAGAGCAAAAATTTGCTACATAATGACGTTCATTACCTCAAGGCAAAAGGCATCAATGAGAATTAAAATGAACGGTGAAGGTTGTGATTAGCTGGAGACAGACATTCAGGTTAAACCCGCATGTGAGCTTAGTTGGAAAAGTTCATTGCTCAATGTTCCACAGCAAAGTTTCAATTTTTTATTCAATATTTAAAACAAAAAAGTGCGGGCAGATTTCAATACTAGCAAGCAACTAACGAGTACATATAAGTATAAATTCCTTTCTTTGGCGGCTAATATAATACAAGGGAAGAATCTAGAACGAGTTGATAGTTCATAATAAGAGCAATCGCTGTGCAAAAAGGGCAGCACAAGAACAAGAACCAGACGCAAACCTGCTGCACGGCTCTCTTTGGGGTGAAATACATGTGAAAAGGGCCACAACATAGCATCACCGCACCAAGAAAAGGCAAGAACCGGGCCGAGTAAATTCTTCTGGTCACCAGAAAACCGCTGCGCAACAAGCGGCAGTGGGGATAAAACTCAGCACCTTCCAAATGCGAGGTGGATGCTCTGTCACAAGACCACCAATCCGGTGCTCTTTTTGCGTTCGTACTGCTTTTCAATGTCTGGATCCCTATGATAAACTAATACATTTGCTTGCCGTGTACTGGAGATATGTTCTTTGCCAGCTCATGTGTTAGCTATTTGCCGGGTTCAGGACACCATCGAGTGCCTTCTAAAATGAGTGCCTTTCATAAAACGAATCCTAAATTAGTCAGTTCCAAGATTAAGGTGTTCGGTTAAGCTGGTTGTAAGAGCTCAAAAACGCATTTTCCGGCCAGCATCTCGTAAAATCCGTGCGGAGGGGCAGTGTGAGCTTCAAGGAAATTTGAAGCCAGCCGGCCGCGTCGTCGGTGAGCTGACAGCAGGTGAGGATCAGTTGCAGCCGCTGTACAACGCACGATTTCGTTCCATTGGCAGAGGCTGACTTTTCAGCTCAAATTCGCGAGTTCTGCTGCGAAGGGCGGGGAAATAGGGAGAGTGCTCCGGAACGAAGGCACTAAAGCATGCGACCCCCCCGCGAGAGGAGGAAGAGGATGCGCAGGGGGATGGGGGGGGTTCGCTCTAAACGCAGATACGGAGACACTCGGCCTTGCCGATGCCACGACTACGGCTAATTTAATGAAAAAGTCGCTTTTGGCGCGTCGGTTGCGGGAAGTCCGTCCCTTCTTCCCGCACTTTAAGGTTCGATGCGTAAAGGCGCGCGGAACGGCAGGGCAGGAGCGTGCCTGGAACGGCACCGAACTTCTGTTGGGGGTGAGCTCCTTAATGCAGCTTTTCGCTTTAAAAAAATTGGTAGTGTTAAGCTTAGCGGATAGCGAATTAATCAGCGTGAGCTTCTTGGCATTAGCAGCCGAATGGACCTGAGCGGTGCAAGCCTCTGGTACGGCGGCAACATGGGTGTCCACAGCTAGACCGGGAACGTAGACAGCAGATTTGTTCTCTCACGCTTGCGATCTCCAGGGAAAACCTCAACCGCAGAAGACTCCGCATAGTGGAGCCTTGCCGAGAGCACCTGCAGCGCTTTTTTTCTGCCCAAGTGGGTCACGCTACGTGCTCCGGCGCCACCAAGTGCCGCAATATTCCAAACGTTTGTGCTTTAGAGACAGCAGCTGCAAAGAAGGCGCGCGCTGAAAGGCTTTCGGGGCGGCGCAGTTGCGAGGTGACACAGCTGTAACGTTGTCTCGGGATGCACGGGGTGAGAGAGTGCAGAGTGCCAGATGTTAACTCTGCAGGGGATAGAACATTGGCGCTTCTGAGAGTTGTGGGCTGTGAAGGGTCTGTTTTCACTCTTTCTCGCATGCGCGAGTTATTTCCCTCTTGCTTCAATGCTTCAATGCCTCACTGGTGTGTCACTGGTGTGGCCCCTCTTAAAACGCAGGAGATGCAACTCACGCGGTAAAAAGGGGTAAAACATTGGAGGGCGCTTAAGCTTCGCCTTTAAGAGTGGAACGCGACAGCGTGTTGCAGCACTACCAGGGAGACGCCGGAACGAGATCGCCTGTTCGGCGCTACGCCTTGCCCGTTAGACAAATCGTTCTGCTACGTACGGTGAAACGGAAGCGCGTAGCGGAAAACCACGTAGAAGCGCTGCCAGGCGCCTTGCCGAAACACGCGTGACTCATGTTGCGTAGTTCGTCGGCACATCGTTCTCGACCAACCCGGTGCCACGAACGCCAGCACAGCTTCCGCGCCGAACGAACGGGCAGCAAGCCGCAAGCTTCCTGGTGAACGCGCTTTGGATGTGCGCTGCGTTGTTCGCCGCTCACCGCGTGATTCCTGCATGCCCTCACGGCCGCACTGCTCCCGAATGACACGAGCGGGAGGCGCTGCCGTTGCGCGCCATTTGTTGGGGCCACGGTGGTTGGGGCAATGGCGTACATTGCGGGGAGGAGGAGGAGCGAGGAGGAGGAGGATGATTTTTCGCTCATGGCTAACGCCGCTGACACCGACTTTTCTGTGACACGGGGCTCTTAACGCTGTCTCATTAAAAGACCTCCTGAGACTGAAACCGCGGAGGAGGTCTTGGTTTCGCGCTACGCGAGGTAAGGCACAGTCGGGGCTCGGCCATAAAACAAGCAAGCGCGTTTTCAAACTTGGCGCCTTTCTTCAAGTGTGCATAAAATCGTCAAGGCTCCGCTGAGAGTGGAATACTCATACCCTCGGTTCGAGCGTTCAGGAGCCACTTGTTACGACAGGAATGGAAGCCACCCGAAATGTCTCTTGGTTGCGCAACGCCTGCACGACTTCTTACGTGCTGAGTGAGCCAAATGCTTTCTTATAGCAAAAGAAGGGCTACATATAGTTAGAGCCCTTATTCTGCTCGACTCTTTGTCATTTGCTTGGTGGCGTGAATATGGTCTTTTTTTTTTACTAGGCTTTTCAAAAGCCAGCCTGGTAGTTTGTTGACTGATCTATGGTTGACTAATCCTGTTAGCATTTACGTTATGCATGTACCTTCTGGCAATGGACAATAACTTCAGCGGTAAATAACGTTTCTACTCATTTCTAATACAACATTATAATGTTAGCGCTGTCACCCGTTGCCGGTGTACTGGTGATGCTGCTTTTGCTGATAGGAAGAAAGGAAAGAAAAGTGCACGGGCCTGCCAACTGGCTCAAGCCATGCCACGCTCGCTGCCGCGTGGTGAAAAAAGGAGAGTTAAAGGATAGGAGAGCAAAGGTAGAAAGAAAAGGCGCGCGATAATATGCCCCGGGTTGATCCCGGAGGCAGTGCAATACCGGGCCGACCCGTGCCAGAGTGCTTCAAGCCAAGCACTCCGCCATATTCCAGAAATGAGTTTAATACCTTGTGTCCAAGGACGCGCAGCAGATATTAAATCAGATAACAGATATATGGCATGTTGCATCTACACTGCATGTACAGCGCAGAGAGGTTTTCTGGTACAATCTCCACGCGCTCTGTCATGAGATCTGCAGGTACCGGATCATCACCTGTCGCTTTTCTTCTTGGCATGCACTTAAGACGCTCTCAAGTTCTGTTTATCAGCGGGAGGTTCAATTCCTCCAGAACACTGCGCGCGCTGTTGGCGTCCGGATGACTGGCTTCCGTGCACACATGTAAAAATTCATGGGTGACTTTGGCTATTCTCTCCACAGTTCAATGACAATGCCTTCTTTCCGTACGTACGCCTTATTTTTCCTTTTTCTTCGCTTGCTTTTTATAACCTTCAGGCTGCCTGTGTTTTTTTTTTTCAGAGCATGCTTGATTGTCTTAATTTTGTGTTTTGTAATGTAGGTTACTGTATCCTTATTGATAAGCTTTGGAAGTTCTGCCAGTTCTATTTTTTCCCTGTGGTTAGAGGCTTCCATTTTTTGGGACTTGAATATCAGACCCTTTGCTTTCTGAGAGCTTGCCCGTATGCTGTTATTGCGTAGTCTGTAGTGTTATTTTAAGATTATCATTTGTAGCTGGACCTGAAAGCTTCATTGACCACTCCTGAATTGAGTTATCTGTTCTGTAGCGAAATCTTGATGTCCTCTACTTTCTCCCTTTTGTCTAAGTCTTTGGTGCGGATCTTCATGAATTTTTGTCTAATTGCCGCTGCTCAAATTCATGCTGATTTCACACCTCACTATACTAGGGTCACAAAATTTCACCTTAACGCGTCCCTCTAAAACATTGCCATCATGCGCGCTCAATACAAACTCTCACACAAATTTGTTCAGCTTGTAAAGAAGTACACGAAAGTTTTTTTAAGTATTGTTTAAGAAGACCGCCACTGCTCGCGCACTAGTCAGTTGCAATTATTTGATTACGTTTGAAAAAATTGTTTTCTGAGTAGTTGCCGCCGCCTTGCCCTGCCGCCACGATACGTGCCGGCAACTCGAAGGCCCAGGCTCTGTACGACACGTACTCCACCGATGAACACGCCCTGTGCGTGGACGCGTCGAAATGCGACTCCAACACATACGTGGCCTGCGTAGCCACGCCAACCACCATTCTCATTAACGCCGCCACAGAGCCCCCCCCCCCCCCCCCCCCCCCCCACCGCTGTCGAAGAGTTCGCGATCGCGCTGACCATCGCAGATCCTCGCACACGCACGATTCTCAGTTATTCTATACGAGCAATTCGAAATTTCTCGACGAACTCAATTTGTCTACCTGCCGCACACACCCTCCGCGGCTGCACTCTCGACCGCACTGCAAGCTTAGTGTGGGTACCTGCGCACGCGGGCAACTCTGGGAACGAGGGGTCTACTGTTTAGCCCGAGACCTAATCAACCGGGCAGCCGACCCCTAGAACCCGGATGCTCTCGCCGAGGCCCCCTGTCCTATGCGGAAATCACCAACTTCTACAAGGAGACAAGACGCGTGTGCCCGTCTCCCCACCCCGACCTCGACAGAGCGCAAGCCACCATGCTTCGCAGACCGCAGACAAATTCGATTCTCAGTCATCTCTGACGGGGAATATGACCCTGTCTGTCCTAATTGCGACCACGGAGGGTTTGCCACTCAGGCACACATCCTTTGTGGATGCGAGCGTAACCCGCCCCCACGAACTTTACTGCCAGCTCCCTCCTTGGAGGGTTGGACCCAACTTCTTGCAAGACGAGACAAGAAGACACAACTCGCACTCGTCTCGTGGGCTCAAGACGTCGCCCCTACCTGCCCTAACTGCCAACCCTCAAATGGCAAATAAAGTTGTTCTCTCTCTCTCTCTTTTATTCTGGATGTGGATTTCGCGTTGTATCACCAAGAATCGAGAAACTCTAAAACAATTAAATGCATTTGTTGCACAGAAAGAACATTGCCTGCGCTATACCGGACCGAAAGCTCTACTCCCCGAGCACAAAGATGAAGTTCATGCGGTTCTAAAATTTGACCTTCAATCCTGCAGGAGGAAAGGCTGGCTCTAACATCGTGCCACATTACTCGACACGCCTCACCGCAGCGGCATGCGTGCGTTGAGCTGATGGTGCTTGCTCGCTTCGCAATTATCGAACCACGTGACTCGCTGTGCCGTGCCACAGCTGCGTATGCGGAGCCGATGGCACTCTTGCAACTGCCGGAAATCGCGTAAAGCGCTGTTCGCTATAGAAAAATTTGGAGGACGCTTAAGCTTCGTCTTTAAGACTGAGACGCGACAGCGTGTTGCAGCGCTGCCAAGGAGTGCACGGATAGACAATGCCCGTTCGGAGCGACGCGTGGCCAGTTGGGCAATTTAAGGAAAGAACGCCTGCCTCACATATCTCGGTGGACACCCGAACCACGCCGTAAGGGAAGGAAAATGCCTTGTCTTACGCCGCGGGTTAGGTGTCCACCAAGAAGCGCCATTTTTCGCTCACGGAAAAAGACGCCGACGACACCGGCTTTTCTGCGACACGAGCTCCTTAACGCTGTCCCGTTAAAAGCGTGTGGCGTGCGCTTATATTCACACAAAGCCATGGATGAGCAAAAGGCTGGGACTAGTGCTCCGACCATGTATCGTCGCCGTTCAAGCCAAACCACTGATATGCGTTAAAGTTGAAGCAAAAGTAAACCATGTATAACCATGCTTAACAGTTATCCCGCTTCTCTTACAGGTTCAGCCGGTTTGAAGCAGTGCTCATTCTATCGAAGACACCTCAGTACTTCAGTAGAGATCCCTGGTTTAGAGTATATTGATACGCTTTATCCTGAAGAAAGTGAAATTTGCCCTCGGAACTAAGCTAACCAGAAAGGGTGTGGCTGGCGGCGTAGGGCTAACGTAGCCAATCTAAACTACAGTTATGAGTCAAGTCTGCAACTTGCACTCATGCGCAGGAGGCAAGCAACCCAATGGTAACATCTCTAGATGCTCAGCCTGTGCGAGCATTTGACATGTCTAGAGATGAGGGATAGTCTTCCAAAGTTATGTTAATGTCATGCGTGGAATCAATACTTGGAGACAAGTTTGTTGGTGAGTTGCATGTAAATTCCTTTTCTGGGACTTGTGGCGGGCCGTTGACGCTTCTTTTGGCTATAATAGAAAGGCCGATAAGTTGTCGACATCATCATCTGTGGCTAATCCCCCTGCTCCTCACAGCGCCTCGATGGTTACCATCTCTAATGACAAAGTACTTTTAAAAGTGTGTGTCCTTAAACTCCGAGCACCACGTGAGCTTTTGCTATTGGGGAATAAAACAACCTAGATGACTAATGTGCAATAAAGATGCTTCGTATATGCGAAATATATTTGTGGTTTAAAAGTTGTGCTAATAAAGTTAAATCTCATAATGGGACCTATCAGGAAATGGACTATAGTTGGCCAAAAAAATTACAAAAGGAGTGGACTTACTTTTTGCAGTGTAGCCACGTTGTTGCCCTATGAAAGTTGAAGAGAGATAATCCGGACTTTTATACTTCACTTTGGATCAGCTGTATTGTTAGAAAATGGGCCGTAGGAGCCAATTATAAAAAAAAATATTTGAAAACAGCACTTCCAATCCAAAGCTCCAATTGCCAACTGCATGACCTTTGAGTAGTGACGCTCAAAAGAAGCTTTATTCTCCGAGATCCAAAGTGCACTTTTTTAGCTCTTAATTAAATATGGTCGGAAATTAAACTGTATGACGTGTTTTATTATCTGCACAGCTAAAAAAATGTTCGAAGACCCGTATCCACTCGCCTAGAAGCAGCGTTCGTATAATACATGCAGCCTATTCGTCCAGCCAAAAATTTAAAGAACCAGTCCACAAAACAAACGCGTTTTATATGTGTATACACCTCCTGCTTGTTTAGCTTGTTTACAAATCAGGTAGCACGGTACTTATTTGAGGGTTCGCGTAGGATGGAGACCAGGGAATAGCGTGGTGGCGACGTCTGCAGCGATGGTTTCGGAGATGGCTCTGCTTTCTTCGAATCAAAAACGCAGTTGGCGGTCTGGACTTGGTAATGTTGATCGATTAATACACGGGCCTGCTTTGAACATGTAGCCCCTATTCTGCAAAATACTCGGCAGTGTGTATTGCTTAAGTGGGTGGTGGTAAGCGGAAAGCGTTGCTTCCCTCATTTGAAAAATAAAGAATCGTAAAACTGAGCGAAGGACAGGACACGGGATCGATGTAGAAAGGACTGCGCTCGCCTTGTCTACTGATACCCTGTGTGCTGTCTTCGCGTAGTTTTATGTTAAATTAAGTCATAGCATCCATCCTCCAATCGTACACTCCTATCCTCATTTGTTACGCCAACAATTTCACAGGGTCACCATCCCGAGACATTGTGTGCTAGCCAAAAAGGCCTCACTCTGCGACAATACATTGTCTAGGCCGAGAAGATGTTTGTCCGCCGTTTGTGAACACATCTGACGCGCAGTGCGCTGGCAGCGCTGCACTTAATCGCCTTTATACCAGTCTCAAGGGCGCTGCCGAACAAGACCGCTTCTCCTGGAGCGTGGTACACGCTTCTGAAGAGATGTGCGTTTCTGCGTCGGCGCAGAGTAAGCCAGCACCGCACATTATTATTGCCCGGAAACCAGGCTGCGCTGCGATTGTACGCCAATTTCGAACGCACGAAGAAGCTGAGTTGCTGCTTTCAAAACTCGTCTGATTATTTTTTTACATATCTTGAGCCAGACCCAGTCATATTATTCTATATCTCCAGCACAGTGCTTCGCTCGACAGTTTGCTTGCTTACAACCCCCCCCCCCCCTTTTTTTTTCGCGAATCAGATGACGAGCAACACAAGTGTTTGAATTAGTCGCAACGCATATAAACCGCGCGTGCTTGAGAGTGCTAGGTGCGCCAGGTACGCTTTCGCAAGAATCTGCTCTATCCTTCGTCCGTCTTTGTAATTTATTGGCAAAAACGTAAAAAAATAAAGCCTCTGGAACACGGAGAGGGCCTGTTCGGGGATGTCTTCCTTACACGCAAGCGTAAGAAGACACAAACACCGCGCCACGAAACAACGCCAAATCGCTCATTATGTATTGACGAGACATAAGCATACTTGTGTTGCTTTTCGCACGCATTCAAGTCTGCCATTCTATCCACAGCAACGTAACAACAAGAATGACTCAATATGGCAGCGTTCTTTCTACATGAACGAATTACAAGTCGGTCACGGTAAGAAATAGCACACAGTGAGTAATAAATGCCGTGAGCGCGACCGGAAATATACCACAGGCTTGAAACATGGGACTTTCGCCGCTAAGGAACGCATTGCTGAGCCGCGAGAAAGCCGGATGACTTAGCGTGCACACTAAAGCAGCGTTTAATAACAGATCGCCCGAAGCTAAATCTGTGTTTTTTTTTGTGAAATTTTAAGTGGCACGTTGATGAACAGGCGAATGAGCGTATTAGTTCCACGCCACGAAATCGTAGCCGGATAGTTGGTGACAGAGAGCCAAGACACCCAAACATGGCGCTAAGCCTCGATATGTCGCTGACATGGTGCTGAGCCTGGACAGGTTTCTCTGCGAGAAACTGACTCGACTCTACTGTTCGATGGCGCTGCATCTAAAGGGAACGGCCGCGATGCAGCCGCGCACTCCCGCCTAATTCGGGTCGACAGAATCTGTTTTACTTACCGCACGAAAGTCTTTGAAAATATGTTCGCGACCTCGCCGCGTGTTGGATCCGTATACAATTATTGCGCTGCAGGATATCTGTAGAGCTGCCAGATGCAGACAGCCGCCTCCTGGTATCATTGCTGTGCGATGTCAGTGCACGCGAAAGATCCCAGGTGGGCGAAATTATTGCGGAGAGTTCCACTACGGCACCACTTTCTTCCTTACTTCTTTCGCTCATTTCTTTCTTCTTTTCCTTACGGCGCGGTTCTAGTGTTCATCGACATATGTGAGACAGTTACTGTGTCATTTTCTTCTCCTCAAAAACCAATGTTAATTTTTCACCTTCAGGATGCACTGTTGCGAGACTGTGAGGCAGAATTCAAGCGCATGTACTCGGAGCGAAAACAACGGGCTACAATATAGTAACGATGACAGGACGGATAAGAAAAGCATCAGTTTCCTTGCATCAGAGTGCTCGTCTGCTTGCTGATATTGAAATCTTGACGAGCGGTTCCCCAAGACAGCGTTAAAGGTTTTAATTGCACAGTAGTTTGCAATGCAATAGATGCAATCAAAGATGACAATTCGCAAGGATGAGGAGAATCCACGTCCCAGCAGTCTTAAGAAGAATAGTAATAGCGATGAAGAACCTCAAAAGGTATCTGCATATAGGCACCTGATATAACATTAGACTGTTTTCAGAAATATAACCGCCGCGGTGGCTCAGTGGTTATGGCGCTCTGCTGCTGACGCGGAAGATGCGGGTTCGATCCGGGCCGCGGCGGTCGAATTTCTATGGAGGCGAAATTGTAGAGGCCCGTGTACTGTGCGATGTCAGTGCACGTTAAATAACCCCAGGAGGTCGAAATTTCCGGAGCCCTTCACTACGGCGTTTCTTATAGCTTGAGTCGCTTTGGGACGTTAAAGCAGTAGAAAACCAAACCAAAACAGAAGCATGTTTCGAAAATTAAACTGAAAATCCTCCTTTGCCCAAATACGGCACTTCGCTAAAATTGTGAGTAAAACTTGCGGCCCTTAGTCGACTATTTACCGTTTTTGACCTAAGACTACCTAATTTTGATAGTATCGCTTTGCCTATGCTTTATTTTGAGAAATTCCTAGGTGTGAAAAAGGAGTAATGCTTGTTCGAAACTGTTTCTGGTGCCTTCTACGCGATTTCGAAAGAATTTTTGAAAGCTTATCATCTCTTAGGCTCAAGAGCAGTCGCGTTTAAATTCTGCTGTTACATTTGCGCGTTTTAATAAGCCGACTTTTGCGCCACCAGAATAAATATGGCCTGCAAACCGTGACTCCTAATGGGCCCCATAAAATTCGCATCAGGTCCACATATAATTTCTCAGGGCTGAACGCAGCTACTGCTTCACTTCTCCAGTAACTCCAAGCTCGGGAATGCGAAACATATCTCAATAAATAACATTTCCTGGAGAAAACGCGTAAAAAAGAGCCAAAAATTTACTAAACGACCTGCCCTAAACGACTGTCGGTTCAGCTTTTCGCTAGGTGTCCTTTTTCCTGCTTTAGTGAATAAAGCGCTATTCCAGTTCTCAAAAAATTTTCAAGACGACAGTTTCAAGCATGATAATATGCGTGCATAGTAAGTAATGGACACGTGCTGAAAAAGTCTATAGCTTAGGGTCGCGTTCTCCAGCTGCCTCCTCCCTTTTATCTAGTTGTGGTATTTTCGCCCAGCCACTTTGTATTCCAAAACAGCGATGTCAGAAAGATTTGGTGCGGGTGACGCGAAGAGAGTCGAAAGCGGCCAGTGTGGAATAAAAATGACCAATAGCGTTTTTTTCTAATATATAGTGCCGAAATTGCAACCGGTCGGGCATATAGAAAGAATGCGGTCAAACTCGACACATTTTTACTTAGTGTAATATAACTTCAATCACGCCATTAGAGTAACGATACTTACGCGCCTAATCTGCAACGTATTCACTAAAACACAGTTTAAGCATGGTATCATTGGTCTCTTCCAAGAAAAATAAAAATAGTGACTCATGTCCTGGCGAACAAGTAACCGGTAGAAAAGGTGCGACGCTCTGCAGACCACTTTTTTCGTACTGCTCAGTTCAACCGACCAGTGTCCAGGGCTACGTACTATTTTTTGGAAGGATTTGCTATCAATATCATCTTCTGCAACGCCTAGGAACGTTTCGCTCTATTTCTATGGCATCTACTTTGCAGCAGGATAGACATTGGAGAGAACGCGATGGGGTGGTGTCCTGCGCAACCAAACACAAGTTAACTGTTTTATTTCATTCTTCTTAGGTTTTTATTTTTTCGTTTCTGGACTTGATTTAACGGACAAATGAGATTGCTGATAAACGGAAAGAAGATGTGAGCAAAGCAGTCCTGGTGGAACAAAGCGATTGGTAGAATGATTACCAACACAGAACAATAAGTAAAATAAGCGAACGGGAAGGGCATGAACTGCTCAGAGATCCTCTGAAACTGAAGCGGCCCATTTTTCAGACGATCGAGAATGATAACCACTTCAACATGTCCCTACGATCAGGCAAGTTTCGTGAAGGTCTAACCTGCAATTGCAATAAAAAGCTACAAGCTACAGAGGGTCACAGCACTCAGTTTGTCAGACAAAATGCGGACTTAGATCCCGCGAGGAGCGGCCGCTTTGCGATAAAAGCAATAGATGTGCTGTGCGATACCACCGCGCCGTGATGAACCCCAGGTGGTCGAAATTATTCCGCCCTCCTTTCGTACAGTGCCTGGTTATCTCTTTAATGTTTCACTGATTCCTTCCATCCCCTCATAGGTTAGTTAGGTGTCCAAGAGGAATGATCCAGTTATCATGCCATTTTTTTTGTGAAAATGATTTCCAAAAGCACGTCATCGTTTGCGTCAGTTGAACTAAAGTGAACATCCATTCGGTAAGGGTAAAGCGAAAAACCAGCAGCAATGACATTAAGGCGGGAGAAAATCTACGAGAAGGCAAAACAATTACCCAGCATCGCATACACGCTGGCCGTGGAACAGCGCGTAGTCAGTATAGCAGCTCGTGAAGCAGTGTGGGTTGCCTACGTATAGAGTGTATCTAATGCGGATAGGCGCATTAGATACACTCTATATGCGGATAGGCGCATAAAAGCTATCCACGTTACCATGGAGCCATCTTCATGTGAACTCATCGAACGATTTAGTAACTGACATTTTTTCAAAGCTGTTTCATTTTTTCAAGTGAAGTGTCTCATTTTTCTTCATTTCTTTGTGGAAAATGAAGAAAAAAATTGAATTTCACGATATCATAAACGATTACCGTCTTTCATTGCAGCTGGCTTTTATATATTTACTGAGTGAAACGCAAGGTTTGTGGTCAATTTTCCGGCCGTATTTGCCTTTGATACTTGCGAATACTAAATACAATGCGGTGCACTACGAATTGCTGCCGACATCTACCCCCTCCCCAGAGGCTGGAATAATTGACCCGTTAAGGCTAGAGAGTTGACTCTAAAGTAGAAGAATCGAAGGCAGAGGCAGCAGAAAGTAAATTCGGTAGCATAAAAGGGTAAGTAAGAGGCTACGAATTTTTTTGGATAATGTGACGGCGGTTGGCTGCGGATAACTCTATTGGAGACGGACACGAGAGGGTTGTTTCACCGCGCATTTAATTAGACCATGTCGTAATGACGATGTGAAAAATTTCTGGAGAGAATTTCGATGCTTCAGCGGAATATTTTTTGCACCTCCCCACAACGCTACCGTCACTTGCGGAAGCTGCGGCGCAGGTGTGGAGGCAGAGAGAGAGAAAACACTTTAATCCGCACCCGTCAAAAATGACGGGGGAGAAGGCTTTAGCCTAAACCCCCATTCATTCTCTTAACCGTCGGCCGGAGTCCCTTGGGACTCAGCGGCGGTCGGCGCGAGACCAACGACTCTGCGCTGTTCTTCTTCTTCGTGGTTGAGTAATAAGGTCTCCCACGATTCTACATTTCTATTCGGTAACCGCACCGAGTGGTACGTAGATTGACATCCTTCGACCATTACAGATGTCCTGCCTCCACGAATACAAATGTGGAGGCAGAAAATCTGCAATGGTTGAATGAATTGAATCTACGTACCACTCGGTGCTACCAGGTGCGGTTGCGGATTTCTGTCTGCAGCTCACCAAATGAGAGAAAACGCGTCTTGACACAAGGGCAAATCGTGACAGAACGCAGTGTCAAAAATTATTACCAGCACTGCCCGTAAGTTATACATTCGTGGGGCGGTATACACAAATGCTCTCAAGATTAATGTTCGCCAAACACCCGTGCTCCGTGCAAGTGCTCACCGTGGAAATGTATGGCGCAATGGAAGATTTATGTTCAAAGCTTGCATCGAAATTGGAATTATGATTAGCTCAACGAATGAATTCCTTCCTGAATGATATGCCGCACAATAGAAAAGCGTGATGCTTGCACGCGTTGCGAACCTGACAAGCTCAATGACATTCCTTGGCCTTGAAGTATCGACATGATAGGGTTCACTCACTGTTCTCAATTCGAAGGTTAAATCTAAGGTGCAGGCTTACCCCGTAAGCCTATCTAAGCTTGATTCACTGCTGACAGACTGCTAGGTGAATGTAAGCATTGATGAGTGAATATTTTCTTTGCTGGAGTGCATGATTAGCACAAACAACAGTTATTCTTGTTAGAACGCGCCACTTCAACATCCTTACCCCATAGTATCTTTAACGCACAATGCTTCCCAGGCTCATATAAAAAAGGTAGGTGTTCTGTAGCCAAATGCGTACTCTATGCAGTTGTTCTTCAGAATCTATTGATCTATTAATGAAGCTTTAAAATAAAGGTATATCACTCGTGTGTGGCAGGCAATTGTTGAGTCTCATTGCGGAGCGTTCTGTGCCATGTAGCAGTGGATGAGGTTTGCTCCCGGAAGTGTTAATTAGATTAAAAAAACTGTACATATTAGGCATTTCTTTTCTTCAAAGAGAGAAGTAACGTAGAGGAGCCGCGGCAGTTTGGTGTTCTTGAGGCGTAATCAAGTACGTTTCACTATAAAATTTAACTTCATTGTTATTTGTAGTATTTCAGCCTCCATCGGCAATCAGCGTCGTTGGGTACAGACGTGGGCAGTCAAAGTGTAGTATCCTGTATGCAGACTGTAGTATGGTTTAACGAGTCGTCCCTGCTCACGCACAACTAAAGAATCCGCAGTTGAGAACTGGGGATTAGTTTCTACAACCCGCGTTTCCTAAATGGTCGCTGACGTTGCACTGCAGACAAACGCTCTCGCATTGTGCTTCCGTTTAGATGTGGCCTCTGCGCCAGGCCACTTGTGCTCACCAGCTGAAAGCTATACCAAATGCGTGCAAAGTTGTAGATGTTGCATAGACCAGGCGCCTGAATAAACCCCTCCAGTTCGTTTTCGGCAATTTTTCTCTCGGTATATGTGGCTGCACAAGATGCAGAGAAACCTATTGTCTCCAAATATTAGCCGATATACTGCGTATTTGACATCTGCACACGAGATAGGTTAGTAAGAATTCGGCTCATATATTTTGCGTTCGACTGACTGAGCATGATAACCTGCAGAACTCCACTAGATGTTGAGGCAGCAAGGAAATAATTCGTAGGGTATTAATACAGTAAAAGCAAGTAGGCGCGCGAAACTTGTGTTTATCACGGTTGTTGGCTTATGGTTTCGCCATGCTGAGTTTCTTCAGCACGTCTGGCAACAATAGACTCAGATTACGGTCTGACCAAGACTAACTTGATCTAATCTGTTCGCGCTGCAGATGGAAGTTGATGAAGGCGACAATTTGCAATGCACAGCGCGAAAGTTGTCGCAGTTTAGGAGGAGGCATGATCTGCTGCCACAATAGCCTATTGATCTCGCGGAATTGCCAACGAAGCTGCACTGTTCGCGCCAGCGCAGGTGCAAAAGCAGTTGCGGCGATAATGATTTTATTTCTGCTCCTCAAGGTCATGTAAGCGACAAGATTCTTGTTTTGAGCCCGCTAAGTGGTGCTTTTGAACTAAGACAGTTGCACATTTCTGCTCCTATTCTGCATTCCAAGTAAACAGCAGCTGCCGGGCTGGCGCTGTGATGGATGAATGTTTCCTCTAAAGGAAGTTGAGTTTTTCGTTTTTAAACGAGCTGAGTGAGCACGATTCTCTCACCGTTTAATAAATGACGTGCACGGCTTAGGTGCCAGCTCTCAAGTATCACTTGGTGTCTGGGAACATACCGTATGTACCCATGTATTGAATGCGCTCGCATTATGAGCGCATTCCAATATTTGGCTGGAAAAAAGCGAATTTTTTCTCTTCGAGGAATGAACGTACCTCTTTTTCACAACGCCGGTTCATGATGAGATTGAATGCTTGAAGGCGTAATTTTCTAAACACCGAAACAAACACGCTGTAAAAGAAAGCACCCTGTCTGTAGTGATATGGCTACTGTACTTCACACCATATTTCACTCTATTGAATGAGCAGCCAATTAGAATGTTTCACGATTACCCGGGAAACAACATAAAGCACGTTTGGTTATAAAGAAGTTTTCAGTTTGAAATAGAATATGAAGGTTTTCCGCAGCTTGTAGGTGTTCCTCTTCCCGCTGAATACTGTGAGCTGTGCTGGAGTGAAAACTAGTTTTACTTTATCTGGCCAGAATTATACAGCGCTCAGCAACTTATAAACGCGAATGGCCGATAAAACTCGAAGATTTTTTATTGAACACTGCAACTGGTCTAAGACTGTGCTTTCTCATTTAGAACGCCAGTTTTGCCTGAGGAATAATCATACACAACCATAATTTAATCCTGGTTAGACATTTCGACTATTGTTGCCAAATATTTCTGCAGCGTGTTCAACAGCCCCCCCCCCTCCCCCCCACCACCCCCAGCTCCTAACTTTTCACAGTCTAGGGGGAAAAGTGGTCTTTGATTATACGAACAGTGCCTGTAAAAATTGACATCTAGAGGTATTATTTCCCTACTGTTATTTTCTTTACCTTTTTACCTTTTCTTTAATGTGAAAAACGTTGCATCCTCTGTAAGCGATATACTTAGTGTTTAATCCAAATTGATAACTGATTTTGTATAAAACTGTTAAGACTACAATTTGTGTTCAATGACTTCAATTTTGTGTTGATATAAAGCGAAAAATGCAACCGCTATTATAAAATGCTATTGGATTTTCTAAAAATGTTGTGTACTTCTTTTTTGGGTTGTTTTATTCTACGAGATTTTCTTAGCCTTTGTAGGCAGCTGTTGTGATACTGATGGAAGATTGATGAATGACCTCTGATTGATACAATTCGCTGTAATTGCGCCTGCACCAACGCTGCAGATGCACTTTCTTCTGCGCTGATTCCGTCTTTTGGATTATGAATGCGCTTCTATATGATCAGAGTATAGCGTTCCTAGCGTAATCGCCTTTAAACTGCACTGCCTTGTCAACTTCAGCAGATGCGCATGCAATATGAGGTTGACTTTTGTATTAGTCTCGACTTAAAGTAATTGAACTTAATGGCGACGAATATTTGGCTATCTTTCACGTCGTGGATGCTGTTGCAAAGTCATGTGCAAATCTGATTCTGAGGGCGGGCTGAAAGGTAAGGGAGGGCGTGACGACATTAAGGATATATCAATGAAACACCTTCTTCGGCCTTTTCTCAACACCCGCCGAACCCAGGCTCCGCGCGGGATGCGTGCGCTTGTGGTAACGTGATCGAGAAGTGAGGGCAAGCACAGAGAGACAAATGTGCTGTCGGGACGGGCGAGCACGAACTACGTGAAACTGAGGAGCTAGCTTTGAGAACAAGCCCAGTAAAGTGCTCCGACGTATCTAACACACGACGTAGGGCACGCGTTGGTAAATGAGTGCGGAATTTTTCGCCTGTCATTGTGAAACACTTCATGGCTCATAAATGAATGTAGTCTCATGAAATCGAAAAACTCCTCGTACTACACGGTGTTTCACCTAATACTTTACAGAATGTAAAGAAATACGCTTTTTAAGTTGCAAGAGAGCTTTTTTTGGCATAGCTTTGTCAGCGGTGTAGTACATAAGAATGAAACTAAGACTTGCTAACTAGCAGGCTTGTTAACTAATAATGCATATTTCCCTTTTTAATTATAACGTTTAGGCTCTTCAATTATTGAGGGGCGTGTAGCTCGTCGTAAGTGATATCCATATCAATTTTATTATTTGGAAAATGTAGTTACCCTTGGCGCAGCGGCCCCGCAAATTTGGCTAAATCGCGCTAGAGTACTTGAACTTTTGAGAAGCTTTCAAGAAAAGCAGCTTCTACAGAGCTGGTAACTTTTCGATATAGCCAAAATTTGTTGGGCCACAGCACCAAGAATATACTCATTTTCGAAATTCTGAAAAATGAGGAAGATATTACATGCAGTCGTTTACACGCCTCTCAATAATTAAAGAGACTAACGGTAATAATTATTGAGTTAACTATTGAATATTAGATATCGAAAAAATGAGTTAGGTATTATTACTCAGCATCGCATACATGATGGCCGTGGAACAGCGCATGCTCTGTAGCAGCTGATGAAGTAGCGTGGATTGTCTACCTATAGAATATTTGTAATGTGGATAGGTGCATAAAAGCTTTCCACGTTACCACGGAGCCATCTTGGTGTGAATTCATCGCACGATTTATTACCTTGCTATTTTTTAAAACTGTTTCATTTTTTTCCAGTGCAGTATCTCATTTTTCTTCATGAGATTGTGGGAAATGAAAAAAAAATTGTATTTCACATTATCATAAACAATTACCCTGTTTCTTTGTAGCTGGCTTGTATATATTTACTGAGTGAAACGCAATGCGGTGCTCTACAAATTGTTGCCGAGATCTACCCTCTACACACAGGCTGGACCAAGTGACTCGTGAAGGATAGACAGTTGACTCCAAAGTAGAAGAAACGAATTCAGAGGCAGCAGAAAGTAAAGTCGGTAGCATATAAGGGTGAGTAAGATGGGGCGAATTTTTTCGGATAATGTGGCTCCGGTTGGCAACGGACAGCTCTATTCGAGACGGACACGAGAGGGTTATGTTCCATCGCGCATTTAATTAGAGTATATCATAATGACGCTCTCGAAAATATCAAGAGAGAATTTCGATGCTTGAGCGGTAATGTTTTTTTCTCCTCTCTACAACGCTACCGTCACATGCGGCAGCTGCGGCGCAGGTGTGGAGGCAGAGAGTGAAATAACTTTAATCCGCACCCGTCAAAAATGATGGGGGAGAAGGATTCGGCCTACACCCCCGTTCATTCTCTTAACCTTCGGCCGGAATCTCTTGGGACTCGGCGGCAGTCGTGGCGAGACCGATGACTTTGCGTTGCTCTTCTGCTACGTGGTTTAGTAACAATGTCTCCCAGGGTTGTATATTTATATCCGCTAACTGCACGGAGTGGTCTGTAGGTTCAATTGCTTGAACCATTACAGGTGTTCTTCCTCCACGAATAGAATGTGGACGCAGAACATGTGTACTGGTTCAAGGATTTGAATCTACGTACCACTCCGTGCTTCAACGTGAGGTTACGCATTTCTGCTTGCAGCTCACCATTTGGAAGAAAACGCGCCTTGACGCAAGGAAAAGTCATGCGAGAACGCGATGCCAAATATTATTTCCAGCGCTCCCCCTGAGTTATATCTTCGTGGAACAGTATATACAGAGACTTTCAAGATTATTGTTCACAAACACCTGTGTCCCGTGCAAGTGCTCAAAGTGGAAATGTATAGAGCAAGGAAAGATTTTATGCTCAAAGCTTGCATGGATAATGGAATCAGGATTAGCTCAACAAATGAATTCCTTCCTGACTGGTATGCCGCACAATATAATTGCTGTGATGTCTGCTTGGCTTGAGATTTGACCCGTGCATGCGTTTCAAACCTGGCATGACTATGACATTCCTTGACTTTGAACTATCGACATGATAGGCTTCACTCAGTGTCCTAAATTCCACGCTGAAATCTAATGTGAAAGCCTAGCCGGTAAGCGTAACTTGTTGAATGAGTGCTAGGTGAACGTGAGGAATGTTAAGCGAATGCTAGTTTTGCCGAAGTGCACGATTAGTACAAACAACAGTTATTTATGTTAGAAGGTGCCACTTCTTCATCCGTAACCCAATTGTCTTGAACGTGACAATGCTTGCTAGGCTGATATAATAAAGGTAGTTGTTCAGTAGCCAGACGTATAAACTTTGCAGTTGTTTTTCAAATATTATTTATCTATTAATAATGGTCTCATATATAGGTATATCACTCGTGTGTTGCAAGGAAATGCTACTGTTCATTGTGGACCGCTTCGTGCCATGAAACAGTGCAGGAGGTTCGCTGCTGGAAGTGTTAATAAGATTTTAAAAATCTACACTTTATACATTTATTCTGTTCAAAGAGCCAAGTTACGTAGAGGAGCCACGGAAGTTAGCGGTATTTGAGGCGTAATCGCGTGCTTTGCACTGTAAGATTTACCTTCCTGGTTACTTGTATTTCGGAATCCACCAGCAATCAGGATCGTCGGGGCACATATCTCGTCAGTGAAAGTGCGGTATCATGATTATAGAGTGTAGTATGGTTTACCGAGTCATCACTGATCGTGCAATACAAAATAATAATTAATAATAATTGGTTTTTGTTGTAAGGAAATGGCACCGTATCTGTCTCATATATCGTTGGACACCTGAACCGCGCCGTAAGGGAAGTGATAAAGGAGGGAGTAAAAGAAGAAAGGAAAAAATGGGTGCCGTAGTGGAGGGCTCCGGAATAATTTCGCAATACAAAAGGATCTGCAGTTGAGAACTGCGGATTAATTTCCACAACCCGAGTTTCCTAATTGGGCGCGGACGTAGGACTGCAGACAAACGGTCTCGTATTGTGCTGCCGGTTAAATGTAGCCTCTGCGCCAGGCGACTTGTGCTCCCCAGCCGAAAGCCGCACCCAGTGCGTGCAAAGTTGTAGATGTTACATAGAACAGGCGCCTGAATAAACCCCTCCAGTACGTTTTCGGCAATTTTTCTCTCGGTATATGTGGCTGCACAAGATGCAAGGAAACCTATTTTCTCCGAATATTACCCCGTTTCGAACTTACAGCCGATATACTGCGTATTTGTCATCTGCACACGAGATAGGTTAGTAAGAATTCGTCTCATTTAGTTTGAGTTCGACAGAATGCGCATGGGAATATGATGAATGCTGCTAGATGTACAGGCAGCAAGGAAATAATTCGTAGGGTATTAAAACAGTTAAACCAAGTAGGCGCGCAAAAGTTGTGTTTATCACGGTTGTTAGCTTATGGTTTCGCGATGCTGAGTTTCGTCAGCACGTCTGGAAACAATAAATTCAGAATACGCTCCGACCGAGGCTAACATGGTCTAATCTATTCGCGCCGCAGATGGAAGTTGATGAAGGTGACGCTTTGCAATGCAGAGCGCGAAAGTTGTCGCTGTTTAGCAGGTGCCGTAATCTGCTGCGGCGATAGCAAAGTGCTCTCGCGGAGTGTCCAACAAAGCTTCACTGTTCGCGCCAGCGCAGGTTCGAAAAGCAGTTGCGGCGATAATAATTTTATTTCTGCTCCTCAGGGTCATGTGAGCTGCGAGATTCTTTCTTTGAGCCCGCTAAGTGGTGCTTTTGCATTAAGACAGCTGCACATTTCTGCTCCTCTTCTGCATTCCAAGGAAACAGCATTTGCCGGCGTGGCGTTGTGATGGATGAATGTTCCCTCTAAAACGAAGTTCGATCTTTAATTTTAAACGAGCTGAGTGCACACGATTCGCTCACCGTTTAATAAGAGACGTGCACGACTTAGGTGGCAGCTCTTAAGTATCATTTGGTGTCTGGAAACTTACGATGTGTACACTTGCTTTTAACGCGCTCGCAGTATGAGCGCGTTCTAATTTTTGGCTGTAAAATGAGAACTTTCAATCTTCGCGTAACGAAAACACCCCTTTTTCACGAGGTCGGTACAAGATGAGAATGGATGCAAGGAGGCGCACTTTTCTAAGCGCCGAAGCAAACACGCAGTTAAAGAAATCATAATGCCTGTAATGTTAACGCTACTACACTTCACACTACATTTCAGTATATAGGATGACCAGCCAATTACAATGTTTCGCGATTAGTCCATGAAATAGTATAAAGCGCGGTTGGTTATAAAAGGTTTCTCAGCTTGAAATTCAATATACATTTTTTCTGCAGTAGGTAGTTCTTCCACTTCGAGCTGAACGCTGCGAGATGTGCTAGAGTGAACTCTAGTTGTGCTTTCTCTGGACGGCATTACACAGCGCTCAGCAATATAAACGCCAATGGCAGATAAATGTTGTCGTTTTCTATTGAGCACTGTGTGATGACCCCCATAATGCGCAGGTCCACACGGGACGGAGAGGCAAAGAGACACCGTATGGCTCAGTTTAAACAAACAGGTATATTCAATAATTACACATGGTTAAGGTTATACATCAGAGGCTGGGGCGTCCGAGCTTACGTGCCGACGACTTCATGGGGGCGATGGAGTGGCTCCGGAGTTGGGCTCGAGCGGTTGCTGGCAGAAGCTGCACGCCGACGGGCTTCGGCGCTGAAGGCCCTCTTGGCGAACGATGTCGTCCTGAGCGTGCTTGCAGTAGAATTTCAATAGTCGTCCGTTTCTTCGAGGATGGTTCACAAACCCTTCCTCTAGTGTCGTTCGGCTTGGAAGATGAACAGGAGGCGAGCTTGTAGATGATGACAGCAGAGCATAATTTTACAACATACATATACAGAGAGTTAAACTGGAAAAAGCAGAACTGAATTTACAAAAGAACAAACTTTGCACTACTTCACTCATCGACCGGGCAGGTTAGTGCCTAAGTAGCATCACATTACATGCTAAGCATGGAGCCCCAGCTCAGACTGGACTGCATCCGTTTACATGTGCTTTTAAGCACTTGATTAACAAAGGACTAAGGGTGGTCATTTCCAGTGGCCCGCCCAAAGCATCAATTCTCCAATCCAAAATAACATGCGAGATGGGGACCACCCCTTTGGGTTGGGCTTAGCCTCGAACCCAGAGTCTGTTAACAATACAAACTAAATAAACAACAAAAACGCCACCACTCTCTCTCAAGTGAGAGTATACACAGGCTCTCTCTTCGGAGCTAATTCACTAGCGCCTGTCTTTCCACATTCTTGGCGAGTACTGCCTGTCCGCCATGACAGGTGTCCGTCGCGGCCCTTCTGGGAAGCTGTGGGTGCCTTCCCGGCGATAGCCCACGACAAAGGGGGGGGAGGGAAAGAATGTCGTCTTCGCGGTAGCGCATAGCGTCGGCTGTGGTACGGCGCGCTCTGGCCCGCTGACAGCTCCCTTGTCCTGGAATGTAACCGGAAATTGGGGAGGATAAAGCCTGTTTCCCCGGGGCGGCGGCGGGTCCGGTTTTTCTGGTCGTCACTCAAAGAGCATGGCTTGGTAAATGATGATGCCGCTGTCACGGGTCTCCGTCTACGCCGCGCCGTCGAACGTGGATCCTCGTAGCACACACGGAATGTCACACTCGCTCACCCTCCAGAAGAATGTTCTCCGAACATTTGAGTCCACGCAGCTCCCCTTGTCTTTCTGAATCGCCTCGCACAGTGCGTCCGACAAAACACTTTTCGCTGCACTCAACACCACTGCACAACACCATATGCCTCCGCTGTCAATACTGGCGTCTCCAGGGGCAGCACTGAACTTCTTTTACAGATAAACATGAAACTCAGCACCCAAGCCTCTCCTTTCTAGTCCAAACTGGACGAAATAAATTTACCACAGTTACAAAGGAGCTCCCACGTCTAGCACGATCACGGCACAGACAAAAATATAGATAACGAAAGGAAGTAGGGCAGGTTCCGCATGCGCTCCGCATGCTCTCCTGTGCAGGTGTTACTTAATGACAGAAAGGTTTAACTACCAACTCCGATAACTTAACACATAAGCACATAGCAATGTTATGAGCTGCGGCATTACACAATTCTAACCAGTTCACAACTCCGCTCTGTTTACGCCATTAGTCCGACTTAGCTTTCCGATTTCGCAGCGGATATCGGCCTTCATGAGTCATACTAAGTAAGTCTGTGCCCCTTTGTCTGCTTTGGGACTCGCGAGGGCTCGTGGCAGGAGCCTCTCCTGGCGTTATCTGCGCGGCAACCTCGCGCGCTTCTTCTTCTAGCAATGCATGAAGTAAATCCGGTGGCATTCCGGCCGTCACCTCGGGCGCCTGCCGAACAAATGCAGGAGAGGGCGTTTCTTGCGAACTATCTGCGCGCTCCGCTTCACTTCTGTCCCCATCAAAATCCGCGCTTTCCCTTTCCTCATTTCGTGAATACTGAACCGGTGCCGACTTGAGGCGATTTGCGTGTATCCTTATCAAACGCCGGTTCACGTCTCGGACTCTGAAGTTTACCGGAGAAAGCTTCTCGACAACCTCGCACGGTCCTCTCCACTTCGTCTGGAACTTACGAGCTAGCCCAATCTGCCTTTGGCAGTTTTCAATGTACACGCTGTCCCCCACATCAAACGGCGCGTCTCTAGCACTGCGATCGTGCACCTCCTTCCTGCGCTTCGCCGCTTTCTTTAAGGACTCCTTTGCGATGTCCCTCGCCACTTGCAAGCGCGATTCTAGCTCAACCTTATAGTCGTCCAGTGAAGCGTATGGGACACGACGGGGGCCCTCTGGCACTTCACTAGGCTGGTCCGGGTCTCGGCCGTAGAGAAGAAAGAATGGCGATTCGCCCGTGCTCTCGTGTGCTGCGGAATTGTAGGCAAACATTGCATACGGGAGCCACAAGTCCCAGTCCCGCTGGTCGCGCGAAACAAAATGCGACAGGAACCCGGCCACAGTTTGGTTCAGTCGCTCCACCGCGCCGTTGCAAGCCGGATGGTACGGTGTTGTCTGCTTCTTAGCGATCTTAAGCAGCTCGCAAACTCTCCTCATTAGCTGCGACACGAAGTTCGTTCCCCGATCTGTCAAGAGTTGCCTCGGGGGTCCATGTCGGAGCACGATCTGTTCGACAAATGCTCTTGCAACCGTGTCTGCCTTCTGATCTGGGAGTGCTACCTCTTCCGCGTATTTTGAAAGGTGGTCGACAAATACTAAAATGTACTTGTTTCCGGAAGTGGTCGTGGGCAATGGGCCCATTATGTCCATACCTGTCCGCTCGAAGGGAGCCGAAACCTCAGGGAACGGCTGAATTGGAGCTGGTCTTCGTCCCTTGGGTGTTTTTCTTTCAAGACAGGAATGACACTTCGCACAGTAGTCTCTAACATCCCGTCGCATGCCACTCCAAAAGTACAAACGCTCCACACGCCTGCGTGTCTTCGCTACGCCAAAATGACCGGCGCATGGCGCATCGTGAAACGCGCGAAGAACCCTTTCTGTCCACGACCGAGGTATGACGACTCTCTCCCAAGCGGTTTTCTCTAATCTCCCTTTCCTGGTTGGCCTCGTACGCCGACACAGGGTGCCGTCTTTGTCAATGAAATAACCTAGCTGTTCGGGGTGAGACGGTGCGCCCTCTAAGCTTTCGATTATTCGCTTCAGGTCAGGATCTTCGCACTGCTCTGTGCGTAATTCGGCGGGGTCGACTACGGGGACAAACTCTTCTATAGCTGCCACGGCAGCTGTGCGGCTGAGTGCATCAGCATTCAGATGTGTCTTTCCTGACTTGTGCTCAACTTCAAAGCAGTATTCCTGCAGGTGTAGATTCCATCTAGCGAGTCGCGAGCTAGGGTCCCTGACACTCATCACCCATTTCAGAGGATGGCAGTCTGTGACTAGCTTGAATTTTCGGCCGTAAAGGTAGCATCTGAAGTGCTTTACTGCCCAGACAACGGCGAGGCACTCCCTTTCCGTAGCTCCGTACTTTTGCTCTGTGGGGCTCAACTGTCGGCTAGCAAAAGCAACGGGATGTTCTTTGCCCTCGATAACCTGAGATAGCACGGCACCAACTGCGAACTTTGACGCATCTGTGGCCATAACGAAGGGCAAACTAAAATCCGGGTGGCGTAACAGCGGTGCACTCATTAGCTTCCTTTTCAGGGCCCCAAAAGCATTCTCCGCGTTTTCGTCCCAACGAAAGGCGACATTTTTGGCTGTTAAGGCGGTGAGCGGCTTAGCGAGCTTGGCGAACTCCTCTATGTGCCTTTGGTAGTAACCGATCAGGCCGAGAAACTGCCGGACCTGGCGGACGCTAGTCGGGGATGGAAAATCCGAGACACGCCTTAGTTTCTCAGGGTCCGGTCGCACGCCGTCAGCTGAAACAACGTGCCCGAGGTATTTCACCTCGTTTTTGAGGAATTGGCACTTAGAGGGCTTCAGTTTGAGACCCGCTGCTCTTAGTCGCACCAAAACCTGCTCAATATCGCGCAGATGGTTATCAAAACTGCCACTGTATATGATAATGTCATCCATATACACGAAGCACAGCCTCCCCAGAAGACCTGCCAGGATAACATCAGCGGTTCTCTGCCAGACAGCAGGGCTGTTGGCCAGACCCATCGGCATTCTTTTCCATTCATAGTGCCCTGAGGGCGTGTTGAATGCCGTTTTCTCGGCATCTGCCGGATCCATTGCTATCTGCCAGAATCCCGCCGCCATGTCCACTACCGTGAAGTACCTGGCAGAGCCCAGCTGAGAAAGCGTCTCCTGTATATTGGGGATGGGGTATGGATCGATGCGAGTTACGGCATTTAGTTTGCGGTAGTCCACTACCAATCGATACGAGCCATCTGGCTTTTCCACCAATAGTGCTGGTGCTCCCCAGGGTGACTTTGAGTGTTCGACAATGCCGCGATCAATCAGGTCCTGCACCTGCCGCTCCATCTCCTCACGTTGGGAGTAAGGAATCCTGTACGCACGCTGGTAAACGGGCGATGAAGTGCCGGTTTCTATCCTGTGCTTTATAACGCCACAGCAGCCCAAATCCAGGTTGGACGCGGCGAATACCTCCGAGTAGTCGTTCAGCAAACCAGCCAGAGCCTCCCTCTCCCTGGATTTTACGTGAGAAAGATCGAACGACACCTTTGGAGCAGCCGAAGGACTAGCATGCTCTACAGTTGCGAGTACCGTATCGGTGGGCTCACGTTGCTCTATCGCAGAGGTGAAGAAAGCCAATGTTTTGTTCTTGGGAAGGCTCAGTGGCTGCTGGCTACAGTTAACCACCCGTAGGGGCACTCTGTGGGCGTCATTAACTGTCACGAGGCACGCGGCTGCCTTCAGGCCATTGCTGAGAGAGTCGACCGGCTCAAGCACTCCCACGGCGCCGCTCTCTACATCTGAAGGCACAAACGCGTACAAAATGTGCTCCGACCAAGGAAGGACGACCGCCTCCTCGACCAGCCGGACGGCAACCCGCGAATATACCTTCTCCAATGATCCCACTGTTTGACGGGTGTCAATATCGGTAATGCGAATCTCAGCCCCTCTCCTGTTCAAAAACGGAACTTTTGAGCCGCCCGCATTAACCTCTTCCTCAGAGAATGAGACTACTACCTTCCCTTTTCTCAAAAAATCCTGCCCTAATATACCTGACACTCCGTTTGGCAGAGACACCGTGTCCGGGCATACGTAGCAGGGGTGCTCCAATGCAATTCCGCCGAGAGAGAAGTGTAACCGGTAGAGTCCACTTATGCCAAGAGGATCCCCCGTTATGCCTACAAATTTGGTTGCCATACCACCAGACGCTTCCAACACCTCGCGGTCCCCCTTCCTTCGAAGCGTGTTAAAACTGCTCTCCTTAAGCAATGTCACCTTTGACCCCGTATCTATCAACAATTCCATACAACAACCATTTAACTTGCAACGCACAACAGGGCATGCCTCGTCGGCCACACAAACTACCACCACCTCATCATCTACTGCTCCCTCCCCACGCTCCTCAGGCTGGGGAGGACTAACTAGTTTTTTGACTCGGTATCTGGAGCCCCGCTGTAGGCTTGCTTAGGGCATGTCTCGCCTGCTTCTCTTTGTGGCTCCCCACGGCGCACGTTTTGGCAGAACCTGGCGATGTGTCCGCGACCCTGGCAAGCGAAGCATACGATTTCTTCAAAATCTCGCATACCGCGCCTGAAGCTTTGTGGCGGTCTCCGGTTTCCAGCGAATGGGCGCTGTTGAGCGCGCGCTTCAACCTGGCATTCTACCTGCTGAGATAGCAGCTGTTCTAAGCGATCTAACCGCTCTGTCAAGAGAGCAAGCTCAGGGTTGAGCACCGCTCTCTCTATGACGCGTACTCTCGCTGCGGCTGTCGTTAACGCCTCATTTTGTTCCTCATCCAATGCGGCCTCCACGGCTTGGTCGAAATTGCTCGGCTTGCGCGAGAGCACGAACCGGCGCACGGGGTCTTGCAGACCAGCCACGAACAAAGCGGTCATTTCCTCTTTAAGTATATCCTCCGCGTATTTCTTCTTAAGCTGGTCTCCTTCCTCCTCCCTGCTTAACGTATCGCGCGCTAAGCGCTCAAGCCGCGACGCAAACGTTCGCACGTCCTCCCCTACCATCTGTCCGGCGTCACGGAACCTCTGTACTCGCACGTGACGTGGTTCAGTGTCAAAATGCTCAAACGCGAGCTTCTTAAATTCCGCAAATGATTTTGTGGATTTTACTTTTTCGTCTCGCCATGCAAAATCATGAGCAGCTCCTGCCATCTTACACCTCGCCATTCCCAGCATTTGAGCATCGGACCATCCCCCCATTTTCCCAATCTCTTCTAGCATGGAAAAGAAATCGCAGATTGGAACCCCTGTCTTATCTCCCGTAAACGTCGGAATGACGCTTCCTAATGCCAGCATGCTTTCTCCGAGCGACGGCTGTGGAGTGGGAGCTCCCTCAGATACAGTCATTTTTTTTTTCAAGCCCTCCAGTGCCTCAAGCCTCTCAAATGGGGGTAAAAGTCCCACAATCAGTCCCGTGATTCCCTTTTGATTACAATTTTGAAGTCATGAATGTCACAGCATTCAGAGGACATTTGCTTTTGAGACCCCACTTCTGACACCAGTGTGATGACCCCCATAATGCGCAGGTCCACACGGGACGGAGAGGCAAAGAGACACCGTATGGCTCAGTTTAAACAAACAGGTATATTCAATAATTACACATGGTTAAGGTTATACATCAGAGGCTGGGGCGTCCGAGCTTACGTGCCGACGACTTCATGGGGGCGATGGAGTGGCTCCGGAGTTGGGCTCAAGCGGTTGCTGGCAGAAGCTGCACGCCGACGGGCTTCGGCGCTGAAGGCCCTCTTGGCGAACGATGTCGTCCTGAGCGTGCTTGCAGTAGAATTTCAATAGTCGTCCGTTTCTTCGAGGATAGTTCACAAACCCTTCCTCTAGTGTCGTTCGGCTTGGAAGATGAACAGGAGGCGAGCTTGTAGATGATGACAGCAGAGCATAATTTTACAACATACATATACAGAGAGTTAAACTGGAAAAAGCAGAACTGAATTTACAAAAGAACAAACTTTGCACTACTTCACTCATCGACCGGGCAGGTTAGTGCCTAAGTAGCATCACATTACATGCTAAGCATGGAGCCCCAGCTCAGACTGGACTGCATCCGTTTACATGTGCTTTTAAGCACTTGATTAACAAAGGACTAAGGGCGGTCATTTCCAGTGGCCCGCCCAAAGCATCAATTCTCATATCCAAAATAACATGCGAGATGGGGACCACCCCTTTGGGTTGGGCTTAGCCTCGAACCCAGAGTCTGTTAACAATACAAACTAAATAAACAACAAAAACGCCACCACTCTCTCTCAAGTGAGAGTATACACAGGCTCTCTCTTCGGAGCTAATTCACTAGCGCCTGTCTTTCCACATTCTTGGCGTGTACTGCCTGTCCGCCATGACAGGTGTCCGTCGCGGCCCTTCTGGGAAGCTGTGGGTGCCTTCCCGGCGATAGCCCACGACAAAGGGGGGGGAGGGAAAGAATGTCGTCTTCGCGGTAGCGCATAGCGTCGGCTGTGGTACGGCGCGCTCTGGCCCGCTGACAGCTCCCTTGTCCTGGAATGTAACCGGAAATTGGGGAGGATAAAGCCTGTTTCCCCGGGGCGGCGGCGGGTCCGGTTTTTCTGGTCGTCACTCAAAGAGCATGGCTGGGTAATTGATGATGCCGCTGTCACGGGTCTCCGTCTACGCCGCGCCGTCGAACGTGGATCCTCGTAGCACACACGGAATGTCACAACTGTAACCGGCTAAGAGTGTGATTTCTCATTTAGAATGCCAGTACTGCTTGATGAAGTAATCATACACAAGCCTAATTTAATGCTGGTTAGATAGTTGACTATTGTGGCTAAATAATTCCGCAGCGTGGACAAAGCCCCCCCCCCCTCCCCCACTCCTGAACTTTTCGGAATCTATTTTGAAAGGTGGTCATTAACTATGCGAACAGCGCCTGTAAAAATTGATATCTAGAGGTATTAGTTTCCTACTGTTATTTTCTTTTCGTTTACTAAATCCTAAAAACATTGCATCCTCTGTAAACGATATATCCAGTGTTTATTCCCAATTGATAACCCATTCCGTCTAAGGCGCCCTCCATTAACATGTAATGACTTGAATTTTGTGTTGATAAGAAGCGAAAAAATGTCACCGCTATTATAGAAAGCTATTTAACTTTTTATGCGATTTTCTAAAAGTTTTCTCTGCTTCTCATTTAATTGTTTTATTTTACAAGATTTCTTTAGTCTTTGCAGGTGGCTGTTCTGATAATGATGGATGATTAATGCGTCTGAATGATGCAGTTCGCTGTAATTACGTCTGCACGAACGCTGCAGACGCAATTTCTTCTGCGCTGTTTCCGTCGGTTGCATTTGGAATGCGCCTGCTGTATGATCAGAGAATAGCGTTCATAGCGTAATCGCCTTTAAGTGCCTGGCCAACTTTAGAAGGTGCACATGCAGTATCAGATTGAGTGTTTTATTTATCTCGAAGTGATGCCATTGGATTTACTGGCGACAAATATTTGGCTATCTTTTACGACGTGGATGCTCTTGCAAAGACCCGTGCAAATCTGATTCTGAGTGCTAACTGAAAGGTAAGGGAGGGCCTTTTCGGCCTTTTCTCAACGACCGCCTAGCCCAGGCTTGGAAGGGGATGCGTGCGCTTATGGTCACGTGATCGACAAGTGAGGGGCAAGCAGACCGAATCAAATGTGCTGTCGTGGCGGGCGAGCACGAGCTACGTGAAACCGAGGACCTAGCTTTAAGAACTAGCCCAGTAAAGTGCTCCGACGTATCTAATACACGAGGGACGGACAGGCGTTGGTAATGAGCGGGGAATTTTCTGCCTGTCATAGTGCCACACTTCATGGCTCATAAATGAATGTAGTCTCATAAAATCGATAAACCCCACGTACTACAGGGTGTTTCGCCGAACACTTTACACAGTTAATAAAAAAATAGGCTTGATGAGTCGGAAGAGCACTTTTTCAGCATAGCTTTGTCAGCGGTGTAGTACATCAGAGTTTAACTAAGACTTGCTTTCTAGCAGGGTGGTGAACTAATAATGGATATTTAACTTTAGTGTTCTTATTTTTAGGCTCCTTAATTACTGATAGGCGTGCAGCCCACCGTAAGTGATATACATATCATTTTTTAGAAATCGGAAAACGTAATTACTCTTGGCGCTGTGGCCCAGCAAATTTCACTACATCGCGCCAAATGCTTGAACTTTCGAGAAGCTTTCAAGCAAAGAAACTTCTACACAGCACGTGGCTGCTTGAAATAGCCAAAATTTGTTGGGCCACAGCGCCGACTGTAGCGTTGTTTTTTAAATACTGAAAACTGAGGAAGATACTTCTTACAGTAGGGTACACGCTTATCATAATTAAGCAAAGTAACGGTAATAGTAAAGGAGTTTAGTATTTAGTGTTAGTTACCTAACTACTGAATTAGGTATTATTACCCAGCACCGCATACATGCTGGCCGTGGAACAGTGCATAGTCTGTAGCAGCTCACGAAGCAGCGTCGGTCGTCTACGCAAAGAATGTCTGTGGTACGGATAGGCACATAAAAGCTATCCATGTTACAGTGAAGCCATATTGATGTGAATTCGTCGCACGATTTAGTAACCTACATTTTTTCAAAGCTGTTAAATTTTTCCCGTGCACTGTCTCATTTTTCTCTATGGGATGGTGGAACATGAAAGAAAAAATTGCATTTCATAATTTCATAAACAATTACTGTGTTTCATTGTAGCTGGCTTTTATATATTTACTGAGTGAAACGGAATGTTTGTGGTCAATTTTGCGGCCGCATTTGCATTTGATACTTGCGAATAATAAACACAATGCGGTGCTCTACGGATTGTTGCCGACATCTATCCACTCGCCAGAAGCTGGAACAAGTGACTCGTTAAGGCTAGAGAGTTGACTGCAAAGTAGATGAAACGAAGGCAGAGGCAGCAGAAAGTAAAGTCGATAACGTGTATGCGTGAGTAAGATGGGACGAAGTTTTTCGGATAATGTGACGGCGGTTGGCAGCGGACAGCTCTATTGGTGACGGGGGCGAGGTAGTTATGTTCCACCGCGCATTTAATTAGAGCATCTCGTAATAATGCTGTGAAAAATTTCAGGAGATAATTTGGATGCTTGAGAGGTAAATTTTTTTACACCTCACTGTAACGCTACCCTCATATGCGGCCGCTGCAGCGCAGGTGTGGAGGCAGAGAGAGGAATAACTTTAATTCGCACCTGTCAAAAATGACGAGGGTGAAGGCTTTAGCCTAAACCCCCATTCATTCTCTTAACCGTCGGCCGGAATCTCTTGGGACTCTGCGGCAGTCGGGGCGAGACCGATGACTTTGCGTTGCAGTTCTGCTTCGTTGTTGAGTAACGGAAACCTGCGCTGCCAAGGTGGCTCTGCAATTGTTCCATTCGGTGACTCAAAACTGCTTTTGTCAGCCGCTTGGGCCGCTGCAAACGCGAGAACACATTCTGCGCGATCAGATACCCGCGTTTGGCTGACAGCATTCATTTCCTAGCTTCTGTCGGCGTAGCCCAGATAGCTGACGCACGGCACGGGCGCCTTCGACACAGCAAGGAGGCTCATGCCAATAAGCGCCGGTAGGTTTCGAGGAAAAGTGCTAATAGTACTACCCAAAACTGCTTGCTCTTCTCGCTAGGCTGTGTGTTTGGCCCTGCAATCGGCACCGCAAAACTTCAGCGCAAGTTCCCCAGGAAAGTCTCCCAGGATTGTACATTTCTATTCGGTAACCGCCCTGTTCGCCAAACACCTGTGGCCCGTGCAAGTGCTCACAGTGGAAATGTATAGCGCAATGAAAGATTGACTTACTTTAACCAATACAGATATTCTGCTCCCACGAATAGAAATGTGGAGGCAGAACATCTATAATTGTTGAAGGAATTGAATCTACGTACCACTCCGTGCTGCAGGGTGTGGTTACGCATCTCTGTCTGCAGCTCACCAAATTGCAGGAAACGCGCCTTGACACAAGTACAAATCATGAAAAAACCCAGTGTCAAAAATTATTTCCATCACGCTCCCTCAGTTATATCTTCGTAGAACGGTACACACAAAGACTTTCAAGATTAAAGTTCGCCAAACACCCGTGCGCCGTGCAAGTGCTCACAGTGGAAATGTATAGCGCAATGAAAGATTGACTTAATTTAACCAATACAGATATTCTGCTCCCACGAATAGAAATGTGGAGGCAGAACATCTGTAATTGTTGAAGGAATTGAATCTACGTACCACTCCGTGCTGCAGGGTGTGGTTACGCATCTCTGTCTGCAGCTCACCAAATTGCAGGAAACGCGCCTTGACACAAGGACAAATCATGAAAAAACCCAGTGTCAAAAATTATTTCCATCACGCTCCCTCAGTTATATCTTCGTGGAACGGTACACACAAAGATTTTCAAGATTAAAGTTCGCCAAATACCTGTGCCCCGTCCAAGTGCTCACAGTGGAAATGTATAGCGCAATGAAAGATTCACTTACTTTAACCAATACAGATATTCTGCTCCCACGAATAGAAATGTGGAGGCAGAACATCTGTAATGGTTGAAGGAATTGAATCTACGTACCACTTCGTGCTGCAGGGTGTGGTTACGCATCTCTGTCTGCAGCTCACCAAATTGCAGGAAACGCGCCTTGACACAAGGACAAATCATGAAAAAACCCAGTGTCAAAAATTATTTCCATTACGCTCCCTCAGTTATATCTTCGTGGAACGGTACATACAAAGACTTTCAAGATTAAAGTTCGCCAAACACCTGTGCCCCGTGCAAGTGCTCACAGTGGAAATGTATAGCGCAATGAAAGATTGACTTACTTTAACCAATACAGATATTCTGCTCCCACGAATAGAAATGTGGATTCAGAACATCTGTAATGGTTGAAGGAATTGAATCTACGTACCACTTCATGCTGCAGGGTGTGGTTACGCATCTCTGTCTGCAGCTCACCAAATTGCAGGAAACGCGCCTTGACACAAGGACAAATCATGAAAAAACGCAATGTCAAAAATTATTTACATCACTCTCCCTCAGTTATATCTTCGTGGAACGGTACACACAAAGACTTTCAATATTAAAGTTCGCCAAACACCTGTGTCCCGTGCAAGTGCTCACAGTGGAAATGTATAGCGCAATGAAAGATTGACTTACTTTAACCAATACAGATATTCTGCTCCCACGAATAGAAATGTGGAGGCAGAACATCTGTAATGGTTGAAGGAATTGAATCTACGTACCACTTCGTGCTGCAGGGTGTGGTTACGCATCTCTGTCTGCAGCTCACCAAATTGCAGAAAACGCGCCTTGACACAAGGACAAATCATGAAAAAACGCAGTGTCAAAAATTATTTCCATCACTCTCTCTCAGTTATGTCTTCGTGGAACGGTACACACAAAGACTTTCAAGATTAAAGTTCGCCAAACACCTGTTCCCTGTGCAAGTGCTCACAGTGGAAATGTATAGCGCAATGAAAGATTTTATGTTCAAAGCTTCCATCGATAGAGGAATTATGATTAGTTCAGCGAATGAATTCCTTTCTTACTGATATGCCGCACAATATATTGGTTGTGATGTCTGGTTGGCTTGGGATTTCACACTTGCACGCGTTGCGAACCTGACAAGCTCTATGGCATTCCTTGACATTGAACTATCGACATGATGGGTTTGCGCCAGTGTCCTCAATTCCAAGCTGAAATATAATGTGAAGACCTAGACGGTAAGCCTAACTAAGCTTGATTCCCTGTTAACTGACTGCTAGGTGACTGTGAGCATTGTTAAGTGAATTCTAGTTTTGCCGGAGTGTACCAGTAGCATAAACAACAGTTACTGTTAGAACGTGCCACTTCTAGATCCTTAACCCATAGTATCTTGAACGCGAGAATGCTTAATATGCTCATAAATAAAGGTAGCTGTTCTGTAGCCAGACGCATGCACTATGCAGTTTTCCTTCAGAATTTATTGATCTATTGATCAAGCTCTCAAATAAAAGTATATCACTCGTGTGGGGCAGACAAGTAATGCTGTTCATTGTGGATCGGCCCGTGCCATGTAGCAGTGGAGGAGGTTCCCTCACGGAACTGCCAATGATATTTAAGATATTGGCGGTGGTTTAGCTCTGGTTAAACCTTGAGTGACGCAATAGCTACGGCTGACCGAGTGATATACCACGTGGCAGGTACGTGATCAGCCCCAGCTCCGCGCCGCCGGCAGCTGCTCCACACCACGTGACCAACCACGTGGCAAAGTGAAGGCGCAGCCCACAGGGTGTCGGCGCAGCCACTGCCACTGCTCCGCCATGTTGAAGGCTCGGCATTTTACCGTAATGTAGCTGTCGCTACAAAACATACTCTGAACATTAGGCATTTCTTCTCTTCAAAGAGCCAAGTTACGTGGAGGAGTCGCGGAAGTTAGCTGCTCTTGAGGCATAATCGCGAGCGTTTAACTGTGAAAATTAGCTTCCTGGTTTGTTGTTGTATTTCGGACTCCATGGGTAATCAGCATCGTCTGCACACATATGTCGTCAGTCAAAGTGTGGTATGCGTTGTATAGAGTTTAGTATCGTTTAACGAATCATCACTGATCGCGCACAACAAAAGAATCCGCAGTTCTCAACTGCGGATTAATTTCCACAACCCGAGTTTCCTAAATGGTCACTGACTTTGCACTGCAGACAAACGCTCTCGCATTGTGCTTCCGTTTAGATGAGGCCTCTGCGCCAGGCCACTTGTGCTCACCAGCCGAAAGCTATACCCAATGCGCGCAAAGTTGTAGATATTACATAGACCAGGCGCCTGAATAAACCCCTCTAGTACGTTTTCGGCAACTTTTCTCTCGGTATATGTGGCTGCACAAGATGCAAAGAAACCTATTTTCTCCAAATATTAGCCCGTTTCTACCTTACAGCCGATATACTGCGTATTTGTCATCTGCACACGAGATTGATTAGTAAGAATTCGGCTCATCTAGTTTGAGTTCGACAGAATGCGCATGAGAATATGATGAACGCTGCTAGATGTAGAGGCAGCAAGGAAATAATTCGTAGGGTATTAAAACAATTAAACCAAGTTGGCGCGCGAAAGGTGTGTTTATCATGGTTGTTGGCTTATGGTTTCGCCATGCTCAGGTTCGTCAGCACGTCTGGAAACAATAGACTGAGATTACGCTCTGACCGTGGCTAAGTTGATCTAATCTGTTCGGGCCGCAGATGGAAGTTGATGAAGGCGACAATGTTCAATGCACAGCGCAAAATTGTGCCGCCGTTTAGCACGAGGCGTGATCTGCTGCGGCGATAGCATAATGCTCTCGCGGAGTGGCCAACGAAGCTGCACTGTTCGCGCCACCGCAGGTTCGAACGGCAGTTGCGGCGATAAGAACTTTATTTCTGCTCTTCAAGGTCATGTAAGCTACAAGATTCTTTGTTTGAGCCCGCTAAGTGGTGCTTTTGCCCTAAGACTGCTGCACATTTCTGCTTCTCTTCTGCATTCCACGGAAACAGCAGTTGCCGGGCTGGGGTTGGATGGATTAATGTTCCCTCTAAAACAAAGATCAATCTTTCATTTTTACACAAGCTGAGTGCGCAAGATTCTCTCACCTTTTAATAAATGACATGCACGGCTTAAGTATCGCCTCTAAAGTATCACTCGGTTCCTCTAAACATACCATATGCACTCATGTTTTGAATGCGCTCGAATTGTGAGCGCATTCCATTTTTTGGCTGTAAAAAAGCGAATTGTTTCTCTTCGAGTAATGAACGTACCCCTTTTTCACGAGGTCGGTTCATAATGAGAGTGGATGCTAGGAGGAGCACTTTTTTAAACACCGAAACAAGCACGCTGTAAAAGAAAACACCCGGTCTGTAATGCTAAGGCTACCATACTTTAGACTATATTTCACTCTATGGGATGAGCAGCCAATCAGAATGTTTCGTGATTACCCGAGAAACAACATAAAGCACGCTTGGTTATAAAGGGTTTCTACGTTTGAAATAGAATATGAAGGATTTCCCGCAGCTTGTAGGTGTTCCACTTCCTGCTGAACGCTGTGCGCACTGCAAGAGTGAACACTAGTTGTGCTTTCTCTGGACAGCTTTATACAGCGCTCAGCAACTTATAAGCGCGAATGGCAGACAAAACTTATCGATTTTGTTATTTAGCACTGTAACCGGGCTAAGACTGTGTTTTCTCAATTAGAACGCCAGTTCTGCCTGAAGAATAATCGTACACAAGCCTAGTTTAATCGTGGTTAGATAGTTCGACTATTGTTGCCATATCCCCTTCAGGCGCAAAAAAAATCTGTGTAACAAATAAAATATTTAAGCACAATTTTGTGTTCTCCAAGCTGCAAATGACGAGTCTTTAAAAGACTGAAACAAAAACTTTATTCTTTCTTAGAATTTCAGAGTGTCCACATTTGTGGACACAGCGCCTCAGTACAGAAAAAATATGGCACACAACTAAAAGAAAGTGCGACAGTGTTCTCAGCATGACGTGGGGCACAAAACATGGGTAAAGGGTTATTGCTTGATTTGTGAATAAAATCAAGCACTTTAGAATCTACTTGTGAAAAAGGTAAAAGCAGTCGTTCTGAGCGCAGAGGCACAAGAAAATGTGGCACTTTCGGCAGCGAATCCTGCACTTCGCTGTGCATCCCTCACGGCGGCAGCGCTGCGCGTTTGGCGTGCTGACATGCTCCGGCCAGTGATTGTAGCCATCGTACCTGATGGTTGAGGTGGGTAGCAAATGCGGGCTAGCCTTCTTCGCAACAGGCTCTGGGCACTCACTGCTTGGCCGACCGCGCTTTTTCGGGGTTGTTCTGCTGCATACGATGAGGCTGTTAGCAATGTCTCTCTGGAATGCCATCATATCCAAGGTACTTTTCTGTGGAAGCTTCTCGGCACTCGCGTCTCGTAGATATTCTATCCAGCTGTTGCACAACGCAAAAGACAGAAAGTGAGAAATAACCCTCACTGGCCACTTTCTGGTTCTTGCCGTAAGCGGGTACAGTGACATCACAAAGTCAAGTTTATCGACACCTCCCTTGTATGCGCTGTACTGCACAATAACTTCTGGGCAGTCAATTTCAATATGTTGCTTTGTTGCCTCGCTCCATCGCTTTACTTTTCCCACATTCCCAATTCCAATTTGTGTGGATGCCATATTGACGACTCCATTATCCTGCCATCTCACAATGGCAATGTCTCCATTCGCGGAAACCTTCTGATCCATGCTTCCCCGTCCTTCTTTCTTCATTTCTTTGTCACTTTTTAAGGGACACTTGAGCAGTCGGTTGGCTCGGATCGTCCCGCTGGCGAGAATGCCAATTTGCTTCAGCTCCAGGAATAATGGCACTGAGGTGAAGTAGTTGTCCATGAAGCACTTCAGGTTCTTTTCCTTAGGCATTGCTTCCACAAGACGCATGACAACCGATCCGCCAAGTCCGAGGTGTGAATGCTGTGCACTGACCCCTGTTCCCTTCCCTTGGTATAGCTCGAGGTCATGTGCTAAGCCATCGGCGCTGCAGCGGACAAACACTTTCACCCCTTCTGGGTTTGGCTTTCCTTTAACAAACTGTTTGGCGGGGACACGGCCAGTGAATGGAACCATCTGCTCATCTATACTATTGTGCTCCAAGGGTTCTAGCTGTAAGCACCATGACCTCACTGCCTCTATGATAGGGCGCACTTTCCAGAACTTGTCCTGGCTGTTTGGGTCCCGTGGAGCGTTCGAGTCCGTGATGTGAAGCGCGGCTCTAATCCTAAAAAAATCGCTTTGCTGTCATGGATTCAGCTATGGCAGGAATTCTTGTAGAGGCTTGCCAGTACATTCGAATTCTTGGGAATTTTAGAACTCCCATGAGCATTAGGATTCCAAAAAAATTTTTGATTTCTTCCTCAGAAGTCCCAAGCACATTCCCGTCTTTCTGCAGGACGTACATGTTAGTGAATGTGGCTAGATCGCGAAAAAGCATGGGTGAGAAATACCGGCTGAAGTATGCCAATGGGTCCTCAGGGATTGATCCACCTTGAAGCTGGTAGGTGCAGTTAGTGTTAACAGGTTGAAGAGGTTGTGCAACCCAGTTCAAGGTCTTCATCTTCTTCGATGGCACATCTGGCACTTGCTTGTCCTGCGTGCTTGATGTTCCAGGCAATAACAATGCACTCTGGGCAGTGCCATTTGTAGTAGGAGTCTGAGGAAAAAACACAACATACGCCACATTATTTTCTAACTAAACATATAAAACAGACAAAATTACCGTAGTTTGTGTGTCCTGCTCGGTGTACTCGTCATCAGAAAGATCTGCGTCAGAAATATCACCGTCTTGAATTCTTCTAAATATATTTTCGGCTGTGTCATCATCCAGGCGCCTTCTTTCAGTAGCATGCTTGGATATACCTGGAAAAATGAGAGGTTTTCTTCATTTCAGCGCGTGAGCGACGCCGTGAACTCTGGAAAAAGCGTGTGTTAGGAAAGGCGGATTTGAGGCGCGTGTCCACAAATGTGGACGCTAACTTCTGGAACTGCATGCAGGGCTGAATTTCTTCACAAGAAGGATGAATGCAGCTGTTTCACATTCACAGGACCTTACATTGATACGTAAATGCCAATATTTCGGTGAGTTTGTATTTGGAATAGTGAAAAACGGAGGAAAACAAGAAGTACTTACTCTTCGCTCCGTAGAAGGTAGACGCGTCCATACTTTCCCGCGCTTTTTCGACAGCATTTTGTTGACATCCCGTGGGATGGCGCCACTTGTCCGTTAAAGTGGCTCAAGGGGCGTGTGTTAGTACATTCAAAAAAGCGCTTTTGGTTGTATTTTTACACACCAGTGCGCGCGAAGTTCGCGTCCACAATCGTGGACACGGCGCCCGAAGATATTTATTTCCGCAGCGTGTTCAACAGCCCTCCCGCCACCCCCTCCCCCTAGCTTTTCACAGTCTAGTGGGAAAGGTGGTCTTTAATTAGGCGAACGGTGCTTGTAAAAAATGACATATAGAGGTATTATTTCGCTACTGTTATTTTTTTCCCTTTTCTTAACGCGAAAAGCATTGCATCCTCTGTAAGAGATATATTTAGTATTTACTGCGAATTGACAACTTATTTAGTATAGAACTGTCTCCACTAACTTGTAATGACTTCAATTTCATGTTTATAAAAAGCGAAAAATGGTAACCGCTTTTATAAAAAGCTATTCAACTCTTTATTAGATGTTCTAAAAATATTTTCTGTTTATTTTTTTGGGTTGTTTTATTCTACAAGATTTCCTAAGCCTTTGTAGGCGGCTGTTGTGATACTGATGAAGGATTGATGAATATCCTCTGATTGATACAAATCGCTGTAATTGCGTCTGCACGAACGCTGCAGAAGCAATTTCTTCTGCGCTGATTCCGTATTCTGCATTATGAATGTGCTTGCTATGTGATTAGAGTATAGCGTTCATAGCGTAATTGCCTTTAAAATGCAGTTCCTGGTCAACATCAGCAGATGCGCATGCAATATGAGGTTGACTGTTGTATTAGACTCGATGCGAAGTTTTTAGATTTACTGGCGACAAATATTTGCCTATCTTTCTTGACGTGGACGCTCTTGTAAGTCCCAAGCAAATCTGTTTCTGAGGGCAGGCTGAAAGGTAAGAGAGGGCGCGACGACCTTAAGGATATATTAATGGGACGCCTTTTAGGGCGTTTGCTGAACGCCCACCGAGAGCAGGCTTCGCAGGGATGCGTGCACTGACGGTAACGTGATCGATAAGTGAGGGCAAGCAGAGCGAAACAAGTGTGCTGTCGTGGCGGGCGAGCACGAACTACGTGAAACTGAGGACCTAGCTCTAAGAACTGGCCCAGTAAAGTGCTCCGACGTACCTAACACATGACATACGGCAGGCGTTGGTAATGAGTGGGGAATTTTTTCCTGTCATAGTGCCACATCTGATGGCTCATTAATGAATGTAATCTCATAGAATCGTCATATCCCATGTACTACGGGGTGTTTCGCCTAACACTTTACACAGTTAATAAAAAAAATAGGCTTTTTAGGTTGCAAGAGAGCTTTTTTTGGCATAGCTTTGTCAGCGGCCTAGTGCATCAGAATGAATATAAGGCATGCTAACTAGCAGGCTGGTTAACTAATAATGCATATTTCACTTTTTAATTACTATTTTTAGGCTCTTTAATTATTGTGAGGCGTGTAGTTCACCGTAAGTGATATTCATATCAATTCTAGAATTTGGAAAATGGAGTTACCCTTGGCGCTGTGGCCCAGAAAATTTGGCTACATCGCGCCAAAATACATGAACTTTCGAGAAGCTTTCAAGGAAAGCAATTTCTACAGAGCACGTAACTGTTCGAAATAGCCAAATTTGTTGGGCCACTGCGCCAAGAGTACAATCATTCTCAAAATTCTGGAAACTGAGAAAGATATTACTTAGAGTCGTTTACACGCTTCTCAATAATTAAGGAGACTAACGGTAATAGTTAATGAGCTAACTATTGAGTATGAGATATCGAACTTTTGAGTTAGGTATTATTACTCAGCATCGCATAAATGCTGGCGGTGAAACAGCGCATAGTCTCCACTGCCTTTCGAGACTGCGACCATATCCAGCATTGACTTCGTGCTGTCCTCGTTGCGACCACCAAACATGCTTGTGGCACACAGTAAGGAACCCTGGATTACATATCTCGTGCACAATCTGTCTGGGCGCCCTACAGCGGCAGCCTCTCGCTCCTTTCGGCGACAAGCCCGCCGCTTCACTCTGCATGACGGTCTCTTGTATCGTCGTAACTACATAGTCAACGGTCGGAAATGGCTCCTCGTCATTCTTCGCCAACTACGAGCTGAAGTCTGTGCCTCTTTCCATGCCGACCCCCTGACTGCTCATGCTGGTGTTTTGAATGACGCGGAATGCACATCTTTTTACGCAAGTACATTCCCTCATGCCTTGACTGCCAACGCCGCAAGTCCACACCACAGCGTTTTTCTGGCCCGTTGCAGCGATTACCTTGCCCTGCCCGTCCCTTTGATCACGTCGGCATCGACCTTTACGGGCCCCTGCCCTCTTCCCTTTCTGGCAACCGTTGGGGTATAGTCGCCATAAACCATCTCACGCGCTATGCTGAAACGGCGGCTCTTCCGGCGGCTACAGCGCGAGATGTGGCTTTCTTCATTCTCCGCCACGGCGCCCCCTCGTGAGCTTCTGAGCGACCGCGGCCGTGTGTTTTTATCAGAGGTTGTCGAGGCGCTCCTCGCAGAATGCCGTATCGTTCGCAGAACCTGCAGAGCGTACCATCCTCAGACCAACGGCCTCACCGAGCGGTTTTATCGGACACTCGGTGACATGCTCATTATGTGTATCAGTCCCGACCATTCCATCTGGGACCTCGTCCTTCCGTTCGTCACCTACGCATATAATACCGGCATCCAGTCCACTACTGGATATTCTCCGTTCTTTCTTCTTTACGGCCACGAACCTACAAGTATGCTTGACACCATTCTTCCCTACCTTCCTGATGCATTCGACTGCGCAACTTCTTCTGAAATTGCCAAGTATGTCGAGGAATGCCGCTAGCTCGCCCGTTCCCTCAAGTCCAATGAACAGAATCGACAAAAAGAGCGCCGAGATTCTGGTGGTCAAACCCACGTACCGCTTTCCCACCGGCTGACTTGTTTGGCTCTGTACCTATTCTGGCTCTGCTGGTCTGTCGTGCAAATTGCAAGCCAAATATCACGGACCTTACCATGTTCTGTCTCAACCTTCCCCGGTGAAATGTGTCTTCGAACCATTGACACCCTCCTGTGACCTTCTCCGTCGTGGCCGTGAAACGGTGCATATCAGTCGTCTGAAGCCTTACCTTGACCCGTTGATCTGCACTACGCCTTAAGTCGCCAGAATGTTTCCTTTCATTCCCGGGGGCGATTGTAACGACGACGATGTGTCAACGTGGTAGCGAAAGTGCTATAGCGGAGCGCGCGAAGCTGGCTGACTCTAGAACAACCGCCGACGCCTAGAACCCCGTTCAGTGCCTGGTTCTCTCAGGACTAATAAACCCTTTTTCAATATATAGGGAGACAATTTTCGGGAGATATAACTGTTGAAATCTGTGACAGTACAGAACAAATAAGTATTTCTAATGTGGCCAGGAAATCTGATGAAATATATTAGGAAATTTAAAAAACAATTTACTGAAACCCCTTAACTAGAACTTGCTTATTTGACTTTGGTATTACGGGAGCATGGAGCGCTGATAACTGCAGAACTTTTTTTAAATGTTTTATTTTACAAGTTAGATACTTCAATTTTACAATTTACAGCACGTTCGCTATTATAGCTGTGCCCGTTTTGCATTCCGTTGTTTATTTTTTATCAGTCTCTGTGTCAGCTCCTGGACACAGTCCGTTTCCTGAACTTCAATATGTTTCTCTTTGAACTTGCTTTGAATGGTTCTTATTGATAAAAAATGACCCTTTTTACTCGAGACCAAACATTTTTCATGTATTTTCGCCATCTTATTATGAGAAACCCTGTTTGGATAACGAACACGGTAAAAAATACACAATACCCATTGGAGCCCATGAAATTTTGTAGCATTGTTATGAATAGCTATCGCAGTGCTCCGGCAATACCACATTAAAATGGTTGCTTTCGAGCAATTTGAGAGTAGGACACTAAAGGAAGGCAGTTCGAAAGGGCAATTTCTTTAGTGACAGCCTTTTTTATTTTGTGGTTGCATACACTACCAAGGTGAGAAGTGTGAGCGACGTGCCTTTTCATTTGCTTTATTTCGCCAATAACTTCGAAGGACGCCTGATCAGCAGCCTCTACCAAATCCATAGACGAGCAGCTACTATTGAACTCGCTCTAGATATGCACCACGGGTTCGTGCGTGATGATAAAGTAATTTAATGAAAGGGAAGGTGGAGTGGTCGGCCGTCGCTAGGTCGGAGCCATACATCAGTCTATCGGGAATAGCATGTGTCTCATGGACCGTTAAAGGCTCGTTCAGGCGAATTCTTTACTAGCAATGCTAGTTTCAAAGGTGAAAATTTCTACTACACTATTTCTCGGCCATTTCTCTTGGCAATTTGGAGGTTTTCATACAAGTGCTGTAAAGAACAAATTAAATTTTACCGAAAGAAACCGAGGCATCTTTTCCTTATATGATGTCACGCTCCACTCCTGGAAGGTTTTTCCAGCACAGGCAGCACTCTTCACCAAAGGAGTAAAAACTGAACGGAGCAGCAAGACAGCTAAACGGCGCAGCCCGAAGGTAAAACAGTCGTTTAAACAGGTGAAACAGTCGGGCCCTTTCGTCCGACGTGGGGCAGTCGAACAGGATGTAAATGTTGAAATCGAAACAGGGTGCAGAATTAAAAACTGTACTCAACGGTGTTAAAAAGGCCCCCGAATGCGTATGGAAGGAAGCAGCGAACTTTTTAAGGGGCGATAATTTGCACAGATGATACGCCACTTAAATATATTTAGCACCCCTGAAGTCATGCTTTATTGAGAGAATTTCGTTGGGTGGAAGATTTCTTCTCTAACTCTTGATGATGGAACACCATTCACCACAAGGTGCAGGTTTCATTTTGCTTCTTTTTCATCGCCGAATTTTTCGGGCACTTGAATGCCTCGGCGAACGCTTCTAAATTTTGCATCGGTACATTTACCCTGGAAAACAAATGTATAGGTTAATGCTTTTTTTTAGTGGGCAACCAGAGGAACATCCGGATATTTGCATAATAGTTATATTATCATCGAAATAGTGTTGTACAGCTTCTAGCTGCTATTCTTCATATTAAATCCTTTCATATTCAGATGACTGCACACACGCTCAAGCGCAAGGAAGGCAATCCGGCCTCGATATACACCCGCTGCATACGTCCCATTATGAAGCCTATATAATCAACCCTCACTTCCATCCCTTCATTGTCATCAAAGCCCACATAGCGGGGCCGAAACGTGTTTTATTTTAGCAAGATTTGTCGGCTTTCAATAATTCCCCACCATGAACATCCCTTACTAGATGGGCATCCGTCAAACTCTGGATTTGTTTGTACAGCTTGCTGAAGCACCGTTGGGAACCATCTCCAAAAGTTCAGTTATGTCGTGAGTATTGTAAACTTTGCATAAACATGTATAATTTTGCTACAGTTCAGCACAGCTGAAGCTGTCATGCAATTCCCGTTAAACGGCCTGCAAGGAAAGTGGTTTCGCAGCACGGCAATGGGCACCCTCACAACGCTTGCAACAAACCTTGTCCAGTCTACTGAAGAGAACAAATCACCACCAAATTTCTCATGACATTCGATACCTGCGCCACTTGGCGGTTGCTGAAGGCCACTGTATTCCAGCTCACTGCTGCATCCTGGCAAACGAGAGAGCAGACGAATAACCCCGCAAAGGTCTATAGCGTCGCAACTATAAGCGCATCTTCACAAAATCAGATGCGCCTCAACTTGCCAAACGATATATCCAGGACGAGAAGAACCACCTCTGGAACTTGCCAAGTCAACCCTACCCCTTTCTTCATTGCTCAAACTCAAATCGAGACTACCACTCTGGCTTCTGCTTCATCTAGAAACAATTTATCATCATCTTCATCTTAATGTTGCATTTACGAAAAGAGTCTACGATACCGTTTAAAGGAAGCAGACAGTCCGTATTAACTGCGGCTCAATTGAGACTGCACTTCATATTGTGTTTGAATGTCCAGCGTACGCCAACGAACGTGCACACTATGCAAAATGCATGCAGTAGTTTAACCATGTGCCACTCACAGTGGAATCTATACTAGGTCCTTAGGCTGCTACAGAAAGCAGCGACGTGCAATGATATTTTTATTCTTTTATTTGGACACTATTGGTGTTTCAGACAAATTCTAAATTGCCCGAAAACTTGAACACCCCGCGGTACATGCACCGAACTGAACTTCGGTCTCATCCAAAGAACCCATCATACAGTGAACTGCTTAAACCGTCAGTCCACTGAGCCTTCAAACCTCTTCAAAGACCACACTCTTTTAAGGCGAGAGCCCTTAATGGCTCATACTCGCGGTCATGACACCTGTCCGCCCGATGTCACGCCCTTCAGCAACTCGATAAGAAAATAAAATCTTCGCGCATGATGGGATTCGAACTATCATCCTTCCGTTCAGCAGGCGAGCGTGCTAGCGACTATTCTACTTTTATTTTTTTCCTGTTTTGCCTGGCTTTGACACAGAAAATTGCACATAACAAACAATCAACAAAAGACAAACGCTATGTACACCCGACTCGAAGTCAGCCAGCATGAGTCTGGCTTCGTCAACTTAAAATTCACGCAGTGTACAGAGTGTCTCTAGTCTTGAGAGCCACTCCGGAGGCTCCGCAGCGGCCTTCTGAATGGCCAGAAACATGTCCATACTTTCTCGAAAGTAGATTCGGGCAGGTCTTGCGTCTCTGTCACAGTGAAAGCCTGCCATTCTCGAGCGCCATATACAGTGGAGGCCTGTCAGCATTATTAAGCGACTATTCTACTTCCTGCCAACGCTTACCTAGTTCTTGTCTAGGACGCTGGAGGGCATTTGCGGAAAGGGGTCAATTCAGACGGATGCCTCCCAAACGCCCTCCAGTGTCTCCAGCATTTAAGATTCACAAACAATTGTTTACTTATCATCTTAACTGCACACCAGTGACACAAGCAGAAACGCTACGCTACCGGCTTTCGCCTCACCGCACTTTGGGTCAACAAAGTGCGCCCTTGTATTTTTTCTATCACACTTAAATATTCCATCTTCACTCCCCAATTCCTTCCAGCGCAGAGGAACATATCATCACATATTCACGACGGTTAAATTGGCTTTTTTCATTAAAAAGCTCTCTCTCTCTACTTTAAACACGGCGAAAATATACCGAACAAAGATCTAAGTTCTCACTCTTTCGGACTTCATCTCTGGCGATCCATGCATGAGCGGGTCACTGCCTTTCGAATTGTGGAAAGCAGTTCTCCCAAGAGGAATATTTGGAACATTCGGGATTTTTGGGAAGTGCGTGTGCCCACAACAGGGGAATACGTTAAAAAATGAACAAATTTGGGACGAATTAAGTGACAGTTTTTTTGCAGTAATAAAACCTAATCATATTAAATACAGTATAAACATATGTAAAAGTTGTTCCTCGCAATTAGCTGCGATATTTGTATCTTATTACGATTTCGAAACTGAATCAATTAATGGGCATAGCAATCAAAGAGACACCTTTAGTATCATTCTTCATACTGCCGCAAAAGGGGGGCATTCTGCGTTTAATTGCTCCTGTAGCAGCACTATTAACATTAGCAGTGCGGCGCCGCCTCGGCTCGTGACGTGCGCTCGCGCTGGCTGTGTGGGGCCACGTTCGGAGTAAACACAGTTGATACCTGGTTCTTGGCGTGTTCGCTTCGTCCGCGTCGCGCCCCGTTTTTGTTGCACGGGACTAAGTCTCTGTGCCTCTACAGTTTCGTGACCCGGACGCGATGGACGTGAATAACGCCGCGGTTGCGGTGCCCAGGCCCTACGTCCCGCCTCATACACCGGCTGCGGAGGACACCGCCATCGTCCACGTTCAGCTGCCGTCATTTTGGCCTCGAAGTCCTGCCGTATGGTTCGCGCAAGTGGAGGCTGTGTTCGACCTTCGGCGCATCACTTCACAACGCGTGAAGTATCTCCACGTCGTGTCAATTCTCTCCTTTCAGGTAATGGACGAGTTTGACGACGTTTTGAAGACGCCCGACCATTCCCCCCCCCCCCATATGATAACTTCAAAGCTACGGTCCTGGCCCGGAAGACCATCTCGGAGCGCAGCCGCCTGCAGCAGTTGCTGAGCACTGAGGACCTTGGCGACCGTCGACCATCTCAGCTTTTCCATTGCATGCGACAGTTGCTCGGCGACCGCCCACAGGACATCAACAGCCCGCTACTTCACGAGCTGTTCCTTCAGCGCCTGTCTCAGAACCTCGTGGTCGTCCGGGCTGGAGCAGGTCATGTTAGCTTGCATAAGCTCGCGGAGTTGACTGACCGTGTCTCGGAGTGCTCTGGCCTGCGTTCTGTGGCTGCAATTCTTTCCTCCGCGTCGTCCACTCTCGTCGGCCGCAGTCCAGTCTCGAGGCTAAAATCGACCACCTCGCGAGCTCCGTGGTCGCAATATGAGCGTCCATTCCTCGTCGCTGCCAGCGTTCCTCTCACCAGCGGTTGCGCTATTCTTCCATTTCCAGTCATCGATCGAGGCCTGCCCTTGACGGGTTCTGCTGGTGCCCCCGTAAGTTCGGTGCCGCTGTCCGGAAGTGCCGGCAGCCTTGCCTATGGTCGGGAAACGCGCCGGCGAATAACTGATGGCGGCCGGTCACACTGGCTCTACATCCAGCCCCCTACAGTACGTCACCGACATGATCTTGCGATGCCGCTTCCTTGTGGACCCTGGTGCACAGGTTAGCGTCGTGCCTGCCTCCTGCCACAACCGGCCACGCGCTGTGCAAAGAGCACCTTTGCAGGCTGTCAACACATCCCAGATCGCTACCTACGGACAGCACTCAGTCACCCTGCATTTGGGAGTACGCCGCACATTCCGATGGATTTTCATTATCGCGGACGCACGGTTTTTCATCCTCGGAGCGGACTTTCTCGCCATGTTTGGCGTCACTGCCGACCATCGATCTTGGCAACTGGTGGACCGCACGGCTCACTTGTGTGTGAATGACATCATCGCCACGGTGGCCGCCCCCCTCCTCCAAGCCTCTCCGCAGCTGCTGTCGTCCGCCATTGCTGCGATTCTGGCTGTTTTTCCTGCCATCACGCTGCCCACCAATCTTGAGCTTCCCGTCCGCCACGCCTTAACGCACCAGATAGTCATTGCGAACCCACCTGTATTTTGTCGACCGCGCCGCCTTGTCATTGCCCGCCGCGAATTCGGCCATATGCTGCAATTGGGCATCATTCGGCCGTCGTCCAGGAGTTGATATTCGGCGTTGCATATGGTCCCGAAACGTGACCCCGGCGATTGGTGCCCCTGCGGCGACTATCGTGCCCTCAACGCCCGCACTGTCCCGGATCGATATCCTCTTCCTCATATTCACGACTTTGCGCCGACTTGCATGTCATGACCATATTTTCTAAGATTGACCTGCTAAGGCCTACTATCAGATACCGGTGAAGCTTGCAGACGTCCCTAAGACTGCCATTGTATCTCCGTTTGGCCTCTTTAGTCAGCGAAACACTGCTCAGGCATTCCAACGCTTCATCAACGAGGTCACTCGTGGCCCGAGTTTTGTGTTTGCGTATCTTGATGATCTGCTGTTGCCAGTTCCTCAGCAGAAAAACAAGCTGGCACCAGCGCCTGCTCTTTTCACGCCTATAAGAGGACGGCCTTGTCATGAATCCGGCCAAGTGCGTTTTTGCCGTCAACACCATCGAGTTCCTTGGCCATCACGCAGCAGCGCAGGGAATTCGCCCTTGGGAGAGCAAGGTGCAAACCACACATGACTTTCCTCGCCCTAAGTCGCTTCGCAAGTTCCTCAGCCTCCTAAACTTCCACCGAAGTTTCTTGCCTGGCATTGCCCACATTACCCTGCCCCTCACCGATCTCCTAAAGTACCCGCATGGGCCTCACTTCTCTAGGGTGGACGTCAGCTGCCGAAACCGCCTCCCAAGCCGCCAAGAACACGCTTCCCGACGCTACTGTGCTCATGCACCCGCTGTCCGGCCGCCCGCTGCGTCTCATCCCCGACGCCTCTGGTGCAGCTGTAGGCTCCATCCTGCAGCAGCTTCAGGACGACTGCTGGAGCCCGCTGGGTTTCTTTTCCCAGAAGCTCAACCCTGCAGAAATGCGCTACACTACTTTCGGCCGTGAGTTGGTAGCTCTCTATCTCTTTATAAAACACTTCCGTCACATCTTGGAATGAGCCGTTTTTTATGTGCTCACGGACCACAAGCCCCTAACTTTTGCGTTTCTTGCGAATGAAAGCTCATACACTGCACGAGAGGTACGGCATCTGAGTATCATTTCTGAATTCACGGTGGATATCAGACACATAGAAGGACCCGTTGTCGGCGATGCGCTCTCCCGTGTCACTGCTTTTGCATCAGGCGTGTTTGACTTCGCAGCGCTGGCTTCCGCGCAGGCGTTAGACAGTGAGCTTCAAGTCATCCAGGCCAACCCTGGTTCTCTGACTTTGTCGCCAGTGTCCCTGCCGTTTTGCTCAGACACCATCGTGTGCGACGTTCCCAGTGGTTCTCCACTGCCTTTTGTACCGACCGCGTTCCACCGCGAAGTTTTCGAACAGCTGCAGAACGCAATCCATCCCGGCATCCGTGCTACGCAGCGGCTCGTGACGTCTCGGTTCGTCTGGCCAAACGTCAACCGAAATGTGCGTCGCTTAGCTCGTGAGTGCTTGCAATGTCAACGTGCCAAAACAACGCGCCACACGCGATCGCATCACCGCAATTTCCGGCCCGGGACTGCCGTTTTGAACATGCCCACGTCTACATTGTTGGCCCGTTTCCTCCATCAAGAGGGTTTCAATACATTCTTACCTGTTTTGACCACAACACACGATGACGCGAAACCTTTCATCTGCCCGATATCACGGTGTCTACAGCGGCGTACACTTTTGTAATAATAATAATAATTGTTTTTTTGGGGGAAGGAAATGGCGCAGTATCTATCTCATATATCGTCGGACACCTGAACCGTGCCGTAAGGGAAAGGATAAGGGAGGGAGTGAAAGAGGAAAGGAAAAAGGAGGTGCTGTAGTGGAGGGCTCCGGAATAATTTCGACCACCTGGGGATCTTTAACGTGCACTGACATCGCACAGCACACGGGCGCCTTAGCGTTTTTCCTCCATAAAAACGCAGCCGCCGCGGTCGGGTTCGAACCCGGGAACTCCGGATCAGTAGTCGAGCGCCCTAACCACTGAGCCACCGCAGCGGGTTACACTTTTGTCAGTGAATGGATTTCCCGTTTCGGCTGCCCCACTGTAGTGACGACGGATCGTGGTCGCCAGTTTGAGTGCGCCTTGTTCACACCGCCACGTATCATCCCTCCGCGAACGGGATGGTTGAACGCTTACACCGACAGCTGAAGGCTGCTTTTGTTGCACGCGAAGCTCGAACCTCTTGGCCCGAGGAGAACTAAAGGAAGAGTTCTCCTTGGCCTTCAATCAGCGTTTAAAGAAGACCTTCAGTGCAAAGCGGCCTAAATGGTTTACGGGACTACCGTCCGTTTGCAAGGCAAGTTCTTCGTTTTGCCCGCACCTAGGAAATCTCTCCGCCTGCCTACGTTAAACAGCTACGCCTGCTCTTCAGGCGCCTGCAACCCATCCTCACACGTCCAACAACTAAAAATTCTTCGTGAGCAGAGACCTCGCCACGTTCACTCATGTCTTTGTGCGTCGAAACATCATCAAGCCTTCGCTCACCTCTTCCTACGATTGCCCTTATCCCATCCTGCAGCGGGGTGAGAAAACTCTGAAGCTGTCCGTCGATGGACGAGAAGAAATCGTTGCCATCGACATCGTGAAACCCGCCTACATCGCGCACGTTTCTCTTTCAACTCGCCAACACGCCATCTCAAGCCGCACTTCTGCCACTGACTCGGTCCGCGCCATCAGCAGGAATGTCCCATGGGTGCCGCGCTGTTTAGCAGCACTATCACCATCAGCAGTGCTACGTCGCCTCGGCTCGTGACATGTGCTCCGGCTGGCTGCGTGGGGCCACGTGCGGGGTAGAATAAACACAGTTGATACCTGGTTCCCAGACTGTCAGCTTCGTCCGCGTCGCGCTCCGTTTAATTTGTAGGGGACTAAGTCCCTTCCCCTCTACAGCTCCTATGGTTTTTCTACTTTAACAAGAATCACGCTACGTAAGAGGTTGTGGAGGCCGTGTATAAGGAAGAGAATGGCGGCGCATGGCACAGCCATAGAGTTTCTTACTATTAACCAGAGGGAAAGCTGGCGCCCGCCTATGGGAGTTTGCATGGCGCTTCCTCGAGATCACCTGGGCAACCATGGGCGCTCTAAGCACCATAGGGCGGAGAGCTACCAACTGCAGAACCACACTTTTGGCCAAAAAATGAAAAAAAAAAACATTTGATGATCAGGAATGTCCTAGTATTCAATATCTTGTCTATAAATTTCAACAAATGAGCAGAAAAGCATGTAAATATATTGCTTGCCCAAAGTAAGCGATGACTTGCCCTCCTTTTGGCCAAGTATTGCAGACAACGAAACCCAATATTTAGTGCTTAACAGGTGTTTTTTAAAAATAAATGTTTTTGAAAAAAATTTTGTCGCTTCAACACTTTAATAAATTTTTGAATGGCACTTCGGAAACCAAAAACCTTTATTGGAATCGTGTGCTGTTGCGTTTTGGCTGCTATGGCTTTTGCGCACTACGTTCGCGCCAAAGTCGTCTGCATCGTGGACGGGATGGAACATCTCAGTAGCGCCACTTTCTCTTCCTGAAGAAAACCGACTGCCCCGCACCAAGTAGCTCATCGCCCCATGATGCTTTGAGCGCCCATGGGGGCAAAGGTGCAGCGCCGCCAGCTTTCCCTCTAGTTAATAGTAAGGAAATATATGGGCGCAGCCTCCCATAGTTCGTGATTTATGGCAAGGGATTGCTTTGAAAGCAGATTGATTTATGCGGTGGTTGTGTTGGTGTTAAATGCGAGCGAGTTTAGGTTTACATCACTAATTAAAACCTCGATTTTGTGCCTCCATATAAAGGCAACATTGGGCGAAATCAAGCCGTAGTCTCTGCTGCCGTCGTTCATTCATGTTGGACGCCCACGTAATATAACAACAGGTCATCTACACCCGGTGTGGCAGTCGGGGTGAGAGAAATGGCAGGACAGAAGTTCGCGTGTGGCACATGTAGGTCAGTGCACTAAATGGAATGAGGAAGAGGGGAGAGACGCATAAAATAGCCATCTAGAAACCTACCAACAAGTCCTGAAGACACCATCTGGCGTCAGTATTTCGCACAAACCTGGTTACATCAACAGCTTGCAGTACATCAAGAGAAAACCTCTGGTAGTTGTCTTCCTTCACGGGGTTAGCTGGTGTTTTCCTGTAGATCATTTCATCGTACACACGGCTACGACGAAACACCTCCTCTCTGGGCTGTTGCAAACAGGTTCTGCTAGAGCAACTGCTATGATAGCTACAGGGGCAGACAAGCGTCCAGCGAGCATATATGGCGACGCCAAGGGAACGTTGTTTGTTAAGGGTTATGTTGAATAAAATCAGTTTGGAGGCATCTTTCTGTTAGTGCTTATTTGTTCTGTCCTACAGTGCTTGGTTCTTACAGGGATTGGGTCCTATTTCTGAATATAAACTATACATTCTAATGAATTTAATGACTTACACTTTTTCGCCTTTCACTATTCACTATTTACCCGCTACGAGGGCACAGAGGTGTGCTATGGGAGCGCAGCAGCATTTGTAGGTACAATGTTAAACCTTGAACGCAGTTTTGTGCAAAACCATGAAATTGAAGAAGCGCTATGAAACATGTTTTGAAGCCCAGTAACAAGGACCTAACTCAATTTGAATCGTAAGATTACTTTATCAAAGCTGTTGATGGCTACAAAGAATCCTTTTATAGACATTTATCTTTCTCAATGAGTTGCTATTCACTGATTCATGTATTTGACATCCAAACTTTTATAAGGACTGAAAGTATGCACTATAATCGAACAAAATTGACTAGCGGGGTCTTTTCTTGTTAATATTGCCCAAATGAGGCAGGAATTCCTATTATTTTCGAGGAGAATATCACAAACCGTAATTCAATTATGGCAACCTTGAAGATTACTTACCTGTATGTTTCTGGGCTGTGCTCATCGATGTAAGACCACAGCATGCCCTCTGCATTTCTCGCGCGACACAAAGTCTGCGTTTAAACGAAAATGAGAGAATTTATGTGTTTGCGCTCGATATACTCTCTAAACATGAAGTGTACATACATACCATTGCATTTCCAATGAAAAACAACTGCAGCCCTGATAGGTGCTCGAGGCCTGCCAACCTGGTGTCATTATTTTCACATTCTTCCTGTAGAAGTTGGGTGTAAGTCTGTAAATGAAAGAATTATTAATTATGGCTATGCAGGAAGCGGGACTTCACAGACTGGGTATTTTACTCGTAGGGTTTCGAAAATGCGTTTTTACAGCGCAAGTTGTCGTAGGACGCTTTTCCTTGATTCGCGTAGAGCACCAACCGTTGTCCCCCTCTCACGCGACCGGTTAGAGGTATAAGCGTTGGGGGAAGAATAAATATATGTCTGGGACAAGGCGGCTGAGGAATGAAGCAAATAAAAAAATTAGAAAGTAGGTGAAGGAGGGGGTGGAGCAAAGATGTGTCTGCGGTCTGTTAGGGGACAGAGCGGCAAAGAACCCAGCGGCACCGATAAAGGGCGCCGTAGGAGACAGCGACGCAGCTGCCGACGCAGCTGCGTGCGTAGAGGACACTGCAGTAACAGCGACGAAGCGGCGCATGTAGAGGGCGTCGCCATACTTAAAGATAGCCGCAGTGCTTAACATAACTTACGCACTGACATGGCAGACTGTCCGGGATCTTCAGCTTTGTCAGTGCACGGGTCCCGTTAACCGCAGTGCAACGAAGGAAGCGGAATAAAGGCTGCAGAAACTGTGCAACGTGCACTCCGTGAGCAGGTTACCGTATCTCACGTAATTGGGTACTTTGTGCCCTTCGAAGGCAATGGCGACTGATCGGGTCTTACCAATTCGGTTTGCCTGTAGGGCCGTTGGGTTATGCTTGCGCACAACATTGGCCTGAATCTCCTGGGCCGTATCCTCTAGCGGGATGCCCCTTATGATGCCCTGCACTGTGCCATGGGGGGCCGCTTCGTAGGCACTTGCTTCGTGCGCCGTGCCGCGTATATCGATCCTTCCTACAGCAGCGTATCGGTCGGCGTGCTCTCTCTTGGAGGTTCTCACCACGACGATATTCTGCTGGAGGTTGGGGCACACGACGTCCTCACTTGCTTCATTGGCGGGGATTTGTGCCGCCGTTGCAATTGTACGACTTAGTTCAACGCGGGTCATGTCGCTCAGTTGAAGCCCACCTCGTGGCCGTAACACGATCTTTATGTCGCCGCGTGGCAAGTCTGGCATGCGCGCGCCCTTCAACAATTTGCCCTTGAGTGACGTGTATCGCTGACAGTGGCGCCACCGCCGAGGTTGTTGCTCCGGCTGTTGACATCAGCCGTGGCCTTGGCGCCATCTTGGCTAGTTTGAAGTACAGGATTTAGGCCTAGCTTGCCCATGCCTCTGTGCCTGACTCTCTCACCGGCAGTTTTCCAGCCTTGCGATCTTGTGCACTGGTCCGGCGAAATTTTATCCCTTTGGTTCAGGTCTCGGCCGATATATGAGACAGACACTGCGCCATTTGCTTTCCCCCAAAAAACGATTATTATTATTATTATTATCTTTTACGTGCACTTACATCCCACCGCACAAGGGCGCCTTTGCATTTCGCCTCCAACGAAACGCTGCCACCGCGGTCGGGTTAGAAACCGGGAACCCCCGATCAGTAGCCGAGCGCCTTAACCACTGAGCCAAAGCGGCGGGTCGTAGCTGAATGCCATTGCAGAATTTTGGAATGGCATAATTTATGCAACCGCCCCCCTAAATTTACTGAGTAGCAAAACTTGATTGCTGAATATCGAAAATCATCATTATGTGCGTGCCTCGCTAAATTTATTAAGTAGCAGCTACAAGGCAACTGATTGCATGATTGAAAAGATGACTGAAAGAAAAGAAATTCTCAGAGTCTTGGGTGGTCCGCCTATTCCGGCGGTCCATTGGCCTGCGCCGCAGCGTGAGACCTGCTAAACAATCTTGCGGACCTTCTCCAGGGTTGTATAGATCTTGCGGTTTCGGTGATTTTTTTTGCCACATGGTCTGTCGGGTATCTAACAAACGGCGGGTGGGGGGTGGGGGGTTACGATGCAAACACGCAGTGAGGCTGGCCAATGCATCTGTAACGAGTCGGACACTCTGTTCGGTACCATAACTTAACTTGCGGAAATGTGACGAGAGCGCCTTAGAGGTGATCCTTTGCAAAATCTATAAGCGCGCCCTCGACCTCTCTCTAACGATGTCCAACCAACGGCTCATCGATATCGGGATCAACGACACCTTTCTGGAGCTAAGCGAGGCGCGCTTAAATAACCAACCCTTGCTGTTGAACAAATCCTCAGCCGGCAAAAGCCTCCTAAACCGCCTGAACATTGCCTACAAAGCGCGTTCAGTGGAAAGAACCAAGGTTCCAGAGGACTGGCGCCACGCGCTGCAGGTCCAACCTCTGCCACACTACATGACAAAGGAGGCTCACGAAGGCCGTCGAACCATGCGTGCGACGGCCGTTAACGACGGGTATGGATCTCGCTAGGGAGTTTTCTACACAGAAGCCGCTCACCCACACCACGGGGGATGGTATGCGGCCGCAGTAATTCATCAAAACAAGCACCTTAAGGGGCTGTTGCAAATGGGTTGCAAGCCCCAAGGTTAGCGTTGGCCTGGCGGCCTGGGGCAAAGCTGGAAACATCCGAAGGTCCCGGCAAAGGATGAGTCGACTGGCAACAGAACAACTTGTTTATTCTGGCATCGCAAAAGAGCAGCCGGTCAGGGCGACCACGTTACTCGAAGGAAGAAATCGAAGTTTCTCTGGCGTCCGGGGCAGCTCCCTTTATACAGAAGCTTGGTTTGGGCTAGTTGGTAACAGTTCTTAGAAAACATAGCGCAAAAAGGACACGGACGACACAGAAGTGGACAGGACAGGCGCTAACTTGCAACTTTATATTTCGAAAAGCCACCACGTCTAATATATAGGACCCACGGAGTCGAGGGCAAGAAGGAACGGCTTGGGATGAGGCGCCCGATACGGCGACGCTCTGACATGTTCAGACGTGACGTGCGCGTCCGCCGGGCCGGCGCCGGTCAGACCTCCTCGCCTCCCAGTTGGGGAGCTCCTCTCCCCGGCTGCCGCGCTTTGACAAGCGTGGGCACCAACATGCACACACACATACACACGCACACACGACGACACGTGGCATTGAAACCTGCCTGGACGCGCTTGGCGGAAGGCGTTACGGCAGCACTGAACGGGCCCAGAATGACGGCCACTTTGAACGAAGCCCCGGCGTCCGTTGCATCTGCGCCGGCTATACCGCGCGTCGATGGCGAAACGTAACAGACCGCCCCGCCGGGAGAAGGATATCCCGATGGTCAGGGGACTGTATCCGCTGTCCGGAGGGATGTCGCTCGATGATGCTCGTAATCGAAACCGGTCGTCCCTCGACGTTGCTTGAGCGCAGCGCACAGAGAAGGCCTCGTTCTCAGGTTCAGGTTCACACAGGGCACTGCAAAGTGACTTCGGGAGAGTTGCCATTTTTGTGCTCGTTCCCAGCAAGCGTTAGAACTACGCCGAAACGCAACCGCTCAGTCAGCAAGCACGAGACAACCCTCACTAAGCTCTGCCAGGCTCTTTCCCCTTTTATACTACTGCCTAGTTCCTTACAGTAGTCAAGCAGCACTCAGAACGCGTCCACAAATTGGAAAATTGCACAAGAAAGCACATCATCTCTTTGAAACACTAAACAAAAGCAATATGTTAAAAATCCTGCCTCAGGAAGAAAACATCAGTAACAAACAACTTTGAGGCGGATTCCTACGTTAGGGGCTTCGACTTAAGCCATCGGCGTTACCGTTGAGACTCCCCTTTTTGTAACGCACCTCAAAGGAATATTGTTGCAAAGCGAGGCTCCAGCGCAGGAGGCGGCCATTTTTGGGAGAGATGGTCTGCAGCCATTGGAGAGGGCAGTGATCCGTCTCAATGATAAACCTCGAGCCGGCTAGGTAGCATGACAATTTCTGAACGGCCCACACGAGACACGCACACTCTTTCTCGGTGGCGCTGTACGCCTGCTCACGACAGGTCAGCTTACGACTAGCATACAGGACGGGGTGTTCCACTTCTCCATTGTCCCTTTGGCACAGTACAACGCCCATGCCTCGCTCACTAGCATCGCACTGAACAACGAACCCTTTTGTGTAGTCTGGCGATCGTAGCACAGGCTGGCTTGTTAGGGCGCTCTTTAGGGCGCTAAAAGCTCTTTCCTTTGTCTCGCTCCAGACGACTGTTTGGGGCTCTGTTTTTCTCAGAGCATCCGTCAGGGGAGCCGCGATATCGGAGTACCTGGGGATGTACCTCTGATAGTAGCCGGCGACACCTAAGAACGACCGAATATCGGTCTTCGTGCGCGGTTGCGGGAAGTCTCGCACAGCGGCCACCTTTATTTCAGAGGGGCGGCGACGACCCTGTCCAATCACGTGACCGAGGTAGACAACCTCGGCCTGTGCTAATTGGCACTTGGGAGCCTTGACTGTCAAGCCCGCTTCGCGCAGGCGGGTTAGCACTGCCCGCAAGTGTGCCATATGCTCAGACCAGGATGCGGAGAATATCGCTACGTCGTCTAAATACGGTAAAGCGAATTCTTCCTGTCCCCGCAACACTTTGTCCATGAGGCTTGAAAAGCAGTATGGCGCGTTCTTCAAACCAAAACTCAAAACTTTAGGACGGAATGTTCCCATTGGTGAAATGAACGCCGCATACCTACTAGCCTCTTCTGTAAGTGGAACCTGCCAATAACCCCTGACAAGATCTAGGTTGGAAATAAACTGAGCGCTACTAACTTTCTCAAGGCGCTCCTCGATGTTAGGGATCGGATAAATTTGATCCTTAGTGATGGAATTAAGCCTGCGGTAGTCGACGCAAGGACGAGGTTCCTTGCCCGGTACCTCAACTAAAATCAAAGGGGAGGTATAATCACTCTCACCCGCCTCAATAACACCGAGCTGTAGCATTTTCTTTACCTCAGCTTCCATAATATCGCGCTGGCGGGGTGACACCCGGTACGCCTTGGATCGTACTGGCTCTGGGGAGGTAAGTTCTATATCATGAGTAAGGACAGAAGTCCTACCAGGCCTCTCAGAGAACTGACCTTGAAACTCTTGTAAGAGTTGGTGTAGTTCGGTTTTGTGCTCAGGCGACAGCGGTGCTTTACTGAGTAAGTCACTAATGACCTGATCAGTGTCTTCCCTGTTCGTCACTGAGCTTAGTCCCGGAAGCTCGACCGGAAGCTCTTCTAACTTGCCCGTGTCGGGCATTTCCTCTCCAGTACCTGGTGCCTTCAACGCTACAGGCTCAATTTTATCCAGTTCTGACGTGCTCGGAATATCAGCTTGCTGCGCCTCCGACCCTTTTTCATTGTTCGACAACGTCGGCCCCGCAACTACCGCCTTTGCAGCGAGCTCCCGAACTCTCGATCTGGTTAAGGCCTGAACGCTAGCCTCACCAAACAAAAGCCCCTTCTCGCACAGGAGGTGATCGGACCTGTTCGAAAATAGGTACTGGGGGGGGGGGGGGGCAGCATAGATGACACTACGGCCTCCGTCTCAAGTGCTCCGAAAGGTCCTTCAATAAGCACTTTTGCTACGGGCAGACACACGCTATGAGCTTCCACGGCTTGTTTGATCCATGCGCACTCGCCCGTGAACATATCGGGTTCTACGTAAGAGGGGTGAACTACATCCATTGTAGCTGCGGAATCACGAAGCACTCGGCACTCTTTCCCGTTCACGAGGAAGTCTCGCATGTAAGGCTCGAGAAGCTTCATGTTCTCGTCAGTGCTGCATAATGAAAAAACACGACTTTTGTTTTTGTTTCTGGACACTGCGCCGAAAAGTGACCCGGCTTCTGGCACGTATAACACACGCGCGCTTGCCTCCTCTCGAACCGCTTTCTGCGTTCGGCTTCGGCTGCCGCCGTCTCCTTACGTTCGGTCGGACTGCTTTCACTCGCATCCGCACTACGTGTGTCCCCCCTTGCTCTCATGGGTGTGAACTTCGGCCTCTCAGACTTGGAGCCAAATTCACCCTTTTGACCGTCCTTAGCTCCGCGAGCCCGACGCGTCACAAACTCCTCGGCTAGCTCGGCGGCTTTAGCCACTGTACTAACGTCTGGCCTATCCAAGACCCAGTACCGCACGCTCTCAGGTAACCGACTATAAAACTGTTCCAGCACGAAACACTGCAGAATTTTCTCGTGGTCACCAAACGCTTTCTCTTCTTTGAGCCACTCCTGCATGTTTGACATAAGCCTGTAGGCACACTCTGTATATGACTCACTTCTGCCTTTTTCATTTTCCCGAAACTTCCGACGGAACGCCTCCGCTGACAGCCTGTACTTTTTCAGCAGACTCGATTTCACTTGGTCGAAATCCTCTGCCTCCTCTCTCTTCAAGCGAGCGACTACGTCGGCCGCCTCGCCGGGTAACAAAGTGAGCAAGCGCTGTGGCCACGTTTCCCGAGAGAACCCCTGCTTTTCGCACATTCGCTCAAAGTTAACCAGGAACAAACCAATGTCCTCTCCAAGCTTAAACGGCCGCATCAGGTCAGTCATTTGAACGATACTCGTTCTCCTGCACCGTGTGCCTGACTTCCATTACGAGCGCGTTCCATCTCTACCTTGAGACGCTTCATTTCCACAGCGTGTTGACGGTCGCGCTCTTCTTTATGTTCGCGCTCGTCTTTCTCTTTTTGCTCTTTACGTTCGCGCTCGTCTTTCTCTTTTTGCTCCCTCTCCTCAATGGTCTCAAGGCATTCCGACAGCTCGTCATCCTCAGCCTCCAACTCAAGAATAGCCCTTAGCAGTTCTGGTTTTCTGAGTTTGTCTGAGACATCCAGACCCAACTCTCTTGCAAGCTCCAGCAATTTCGGTTTGCGCAACGACTTCAAATCCATGGCTGCTCCGAATGCTGCTTTCTCTACTGCCTACTATTGCCTTGCCGCAAACTAACCCGGCAGCAACGACAACACAATTACCAGCTCTGTTTCTGACACTAACAAAAGCCTGGCAAAACTCAGAAGAAGAAAGTCCCGCACTCACCAAACCTCGCAGCCAAGAATTCTGCGCAGTCGTTCCGCTGCAGGCAACCAGTCATCACACAGGGCTCGTTGCACTGCTCCCGGATGGTCGTTGTGCTGCTCAGCATACAGTTGACCGCATATCTTCGCTGCTGGCCTCCGTTGTCGGGATCTCACCGCTGGCAACCAGTTGTTGCAAATGGGTTGCAAGCCCCAAGGGTAGCGTTGGCCTGGCGGCCTGGGGCAAAGCTGGAAACATCCGAAGGTCCCGGCAAAGGATGAGTCGACTGGCAACAGAACAACTTGTTTATTCTGGCATCGCAAAAGAGCAGCCGGTCAGGGCGACCACGTTACTCGAAGGAAGAAATCGAAGTTTCTCTGGCGTCCGGGGCAGCTCCCTTTATACCCACGGAGTCGAGGGCAAGAAGGAACGGCTTGGGATGAGGCGCCCGATAAGGCGACGCTCTGACATGTTCAGACGTGACGTGCGCGTCCGCCGGGCCGGCGCCGGTCAGACCTCCTCGCCTCCCAGTTGGGGAGCTCCTCTCCCCGGCTGCCGCGCTTTGACAAGCGTGGGCACCAACATGCACACACACATACACACGCACACACGACGACACGTGGCATTGAAACCTGCCTGGACGCGCTGGGCGGGAGGCGTTACGGCAGCACTGAACGGGCCCAGAATGACGGCCACTTTGAACGAAGCCCCGGCGTCCGTTGCATCTGCGCCGGCTATACCGCGCGTCGATAGCGAAACGTAACAGGGCTCACTTTCCGTGCCCCAAACATTCCACACGCGCAGGAGATCGCCATACCACTCGCCGTTGCAGAACACGACTCCCGTCGTATCATTACCGATTAACGGGAAGCCTGTCGAAATGTACAACAAGGTCGCATGTCTGAACACGCCGCCAAAATTTGACATATATTTGACATAGATTTGGGCGAAAATTTGACACCTTGCGCGATGGGGGACCTTGTTATCCAACCCCGCCCTACCGATTCAGCTCGCACTGACGGAGAGGGGCCAGGAGCTGCTGGAAACATATGGATCCCGTAAATAGAGAACCACCGCGTCTGGTGCCTGCGTGCACCACCGATTTATTTCGGGCTTAATAAATGTTGATTCATCATTAATCATCATCACTGCGGAAGCTCGTGCTCGTGATGGGGCGCGTTAACGAGACCGAAGGATGCAGAGACATCAACAAACATCGATCAACAAACAAATTGCTCTTTCGCAAGCCGAGCCACAAGGCTACTCGAAAGAAAATGCAGAAACACAAAACGAACAATGGTAGCGCGAATTAACAGCATTAAAATTGGCGTAACCACCTGTTAGGTTTTCCGTTATATATGACTCTTTCTCATTTAAAAAAATCCACAGGAACACACCTTAGACGTAGTGTAAGCGGCACAAAACTAATGATTGAATAAGGAAATCTTCTAGGCACATTCGCAAGAGTGTGAAAGAACTAAATCCATTGTGAGTTGAGAATTCGAGAACATTAGCTAGTGTCTTTACTGGGCCTGATGTCACTTCCGCTCTGGAGCCATCACTTCCATCCAGCTGCAACGTTTTATCGAAGTTTGCTATTTATGCTTCTGAAAAGACTTACGCATTAGTGTATCCGATCGTTGCTGAAATGAATGATCTGCAATGATGAACTAATACGCTTTTCTGGCATTACTGACGCTCAGTAGCAATGTATTCTTACTGAGACGCCTAGCAGACTGGACGAGCTCTTCTGTTTTCTGTTTTGCTTGGGTCGAAAACCTGGATTTCCCTCGTAGTTTGTTTTGCTGGATACCTAGATTAGACATAGTGTAAGAGGCGTAGAGCTAATAATTTAATAAGGAAATCCTCTAGGCACAGTTACAAGAGTGTAAAAGAAATACACAGCCCTTCTACTAGGCTGCGTTGAGCGATGCACTACTTCGAGCAACGCTCCACATCCTATTTTTTCAGGGAAATGTAACAATAACTACTTGGCACTGGGCATTTGGCTTATGGCGCACTGAATTTTATCATATGAACAGATGTTGCTCAAAGTCCACCGCTTTCCGAAACGATTGTTTATAGATGCCGTTAAAAAAAAACGGGAATTGAAGGTACACATCCACTTGTTTTTTAATATTTTCTAGCAGAAAGGCAATTGCACGGAGAGTATCCGATGCCAGTGCTTCTTAGCGATTAGCAGAGATACCAAAAATCATAATGTAATTGTTACGTATATGAACTCACGTGAAATGCCGTTCTGAGGCCGCCATTGTCAGCGATATTTTCGCTTAACGTGCGCCTACCATTAACAGTCCAATTTTTCACAGCGCCCTGAAACAGAATTACGCTTTGTGCATAACTCAGGCAGCAAAAAAAGAACAAAATCAAGCACAGTGCGGTTGCAGTATAAAGAAAGACAGTTTAAAGGAATGTTACGAGTTTTTAGCGCGAATGCTCAATGTAGGCCAGCTCGAGAGAATGAACAAATTGCAGAAAAGGGGCTTAGTTCGGGCGACGTGGAGGGAGTGTGATAAAAGGAGCGTGAGCTCTTTGCGCTGCTGTGGTGCGTTGTTGTGTCGTAACCGTGACGCAGCAGTCCACTAATCCTACTGCCATAATTTCTTTTGAAATGAAAATAGGGTTTATGAATGTTTGCGTTACAAATATCGGGAAATTGTTTAAATTAAATTAGCAGGCAGTGCCATGATATGCAGCGACCAAAAATACAAATTCCAACATGTGAACAAAAAACCGTAAATTTTTGTTTTTATTTTGTCTAAAATGCACTGAAGATCGCTTCTAAATTTATTTGAAACTTGTTCTATTTTATTCACAAACGAACATATAAGCTTCAAAGTGCGCCTTAGAATTTCCGCGCCATTTTGCCACTGCAACTCCAGAGGTTTGCCGGCACAACTAGAGAGGGTGCTTTTTATTACAAGAAGTTAGTAAGCAATTTTTATTTCATTGCACTTATAGAAAAAAACAGACTAATATGTAGTTGATTACACTGCAAAAACCTAGAAAATAAACAACACCAGTGTTGTTATAATAATTCCGTTAATGCAGTCTATGGTCCCCACCATTCAACACGGCGGCTGCTCTGAATTTGCGCTGTGATTAGCAATGGAAAATCTAATAACGCTTTGAAACCTGGCTAAGCGCTATATACAACTAACGGCGTAAAAAGTTTATCCGCTGCATTTACACGTAAATGTTTTGATTTTTTATTTATTAAAATTTTTCTATTTGTTTACATATAATACAAGAGGGAGACCCAAGGTTAAAAACCGTCAGCCCATCTCCTAGAAATTAGATCTCTAAGTGAAAAGAGCGCTACCGCGGAATGACATGTGCAAAGCGGTAAGTTGCGGAAATGGGAAACAGCCCGAATGATACAATTATCGCTATACAGTCCTCTGAATACGGAAGTTGAAATGTTCAGACTTTACCATGAGCACACAACAGATGGGGCTCTGCAGTAGTTTGTTTTAAAATGCGATGATGATGATTGATGCCGAATTTTTTACAGTGATACTTTTGATCTGTGTTTAGCTGCCTGCCATCGCGCATGTTATTGGTTCTACGCAACCATGAAGTTCTGGACAAAAGCATTTTTAGACGGCAAGGAGTTCATGTACGCAGTTTATTCTTATATTGTAAGGTTTAACTATAACAATCAATATATCCGCAGATCTCCCGTCGGCAAGCTTGGTTTTTTAAAAGCGGAAGCCATTCTTGGCTCATGAGTGGCGTAGGCGGAAGTTTGTGGACGGAAGTAGTCGCACGAGCTGTCTAGCATATGTTGTATGGTAAATAAAATAAAATGTAAAAGTTGATTGAGCAACAGGAAGTAAAGAACAAATATGTAGTGAAATAAAAAAAACACAGAACAAAAATAATCAAGAAAAAATAATGAAAAACCAACAAATATAAAAGAGCAAATGTAAGACATAAAAATTAAAAACAAAAGAGAATAAACACAAGAAAAAGAATAAAAATTCGTTGGAGGCACTTAGATATCTCTTAAGTGCGGGAAGGTGAAAGCTGTTTGGGACTCATTGCACTGATATGAATTTGAATTTGCCGGGCTAGAATTCATTATCATTAAATATCATTACTGTATATAGTATATAAATCTTAACTAAACCCTGTACCAGCATAAGAGCTGTGTCGTAGTGATTAAGATATCTCGGCATGCGTGTGGAAGGTAGCGTTTGGGTTAGATTTTCTGTGCAGTGCCACATGCGATGCACTCCAGGTTGGCATTCCAGCCTACCGCAAGACTGTGACCGTAACTGAACACTGGCTCCCTCGCCGGGTTGCGGGTTGGGTGCGGTCCTCCTCTATCTGAAGCAACCATTCTTCAGCGGTTTTTCTCACAGCCTTTCTAGTTTGCGAGTTAAGACTTCCGGCAGTGCCAAGGTCTGAAGTTTACAGGTCCGGTTGTGATCACGTGACAAGGTCACGTGACCTAGGATGTAACGAACGGACACCGCGAAAATGGCGGCAGAAAGCAGAGCATGGCGTCAACTTTTCCGCTTTTAAGCCGACTCAAGTGCAATCATGTAATTTTTTGCTGTTTGGTTTCTTGCTATGATAAAAAAATGTTCCCAACTGGTTTTCTATGGCAGTGTTAACTTCTTGATGCGATTGGTGGAAACGTTTTAAAATAAATATTTCGGTACGCATTGGAAGAACGTACTACTACCTTCAATATTAACAGAACAGTATCTTACTATATTCCAGTACTCAAAACTTTTGTCCAAGACTGCTGGACATTTATGAATAATGATACTGGCAGCTGTTTCGTGTCATCTCACTACAATCCAAATTTCAAATAAAAGGAGGTGTCTAATGGCTGGCGTCTTATTCATCAATCCCAAGGTGTACATGAAAAGTTTGTATGTCCCATCCTTACCGGCAGTGAGAGATTTCCGTACTGGTCAACGAGGCATTTCGTCCTTTCCTTGAATTCATGCCGAAAAACATCACTCAAATTCTTGTCTCGCCGGAAAGCTTGAGGTTCAGAGGAGAACAAAGAGATCCGGAACACACTTTCAGAAATGAACCGCAGAGATTATCTACCGAACGAAATGTACATAGTGCCTGTAAGTAACATCCCTCGAATACCACGACGTGACTTAGGTTTTCATCCGTAAGGGGATATTTGGGCACACATTTCATCTAGGCAGAATATGAATAAATTCGTCGAAAACATGGACAAATTTAACGTTCATCTTGTACTGTCTTGTAAAAAACGCGTTCGTTTTCTTTACGACGTTTTAAAGAGATATATTTGAAATTTCGTTGGCCCACTTTCATTTCTTTAAGTGAAGAAGGTGCATAAATTAAAATTTTTCACAACTGTTAAGGAATTTTCTATTGTTCAATGTGAAGTAACAACGTTGGCGCGTGTTTCAAGCTATAATGTGGAGTGTTAACAAGTTTAGCCTAACCTTATCACATTTTCACTCTCGGCTTCGCAACAGATACGAATGGTGCAGGTTAAGCAGTCAGTACTTGCGCTTGAAAACATTGAAGTGATGTCAATTTAAAGAAAAAAGCATGTGGTAAGAAATATGTAATAATCCAACAGATTGTGATGAGAGGTCAGCGAGAGGTAATTTTTTTTTGTAAATTTAATGCTTTCACCTGTTTCTTCGAACCCATGCATGAGTTCATGAGCAATAACGGTTCCTATGCCACCAAGGTTCATGGACCTGCATGAAAATTATTGCGGAATTATTATGAGCAACGCACAAATCCTGATATCGTGCTCAATGCAACAAAGAGCTTGAGATACAACACTTAAGTTCGACTTGGAGTATATGGAGGTAATACTGAAATCAACGTCAAGTATTGCGGCAATGGTTTGTTATGCCTGCTTTTGAATAAACGTGTGACCGCCAGGACGCCAATTAATCATACTGTGTTTGGTACACGACACGCTACTTGAGCGTTGAAAAATCATCATCGATAATTAGGACCAAAAAGGCTCCAGAATTCCCTTTGGAGAAGATTGATGTACGCAAGAAGATATTACGTCTATTGCCGAAAAAGACGCAACAATTAAAACCATAGGGACGGAAGGCTACGGTTCAATTAAAAAGCGAACTGTAGTAAAAAAAAATCCGTAGCAATGCTTTTGTGGATAAGACAAGACTTTAGGTGTACTTAAAATCTAACAGCTTCAAAATCCTTCACATCAAGGACGGAAAGCTGCTTGCACTCTTTATTAGCAGCTCTCACACGAAATGATCAAAGATATCATATGATGAAGTTGTTTGATTGCTAAAAGTTTGAATAAAAGCGATGAAGTGCGGACAAGGGAACCGGGATAGACTTACGCAGCATAGGGCAGTTTAGTATAGTTATCGGAATCGACATAGACTAGAATGCATTAAATGGCCAATAGGCTGATACTGGAGGATAAAATAATCGTGTTGCTGCTGTGGCGACAGTCATTAAAAGTTACAAAACAGGGCCCGTTTTTGGATATCCAATTTTGTTGGACGAGTGTGTCTGATGAGAAGATTAAGATTTTGAAGCGTACTTGAATGTCGAGATAAAGAAACATTATTATATACAAGTAAACAGATAAAAGCTCAGGCAAAGATAGCGACCTTAAAATGAAGTCGAGTTGCCTTCAAGCGTCAATGCTCAAATTTGTTATATGCTTGTTTCACGTTTGTTTTCTGCACACAAGGAAACCTAGGTATTGACACAACATTGGCTGGGAGATTAGAGTTGAATTTATAATATATGGGCATGTAGTTTTGGAGCGCTTCAATTCGTACATGAGTTAGCCCTTATTGACGCAGAGCGACATAATCTAATTTGGACGCCAATTTTCGAATATTTCTCAGTCAATGGTTCTGAAAAACCGCTTGATGACTGTGAGCACAAAAGCAATGGCATACCACGCAGTCGTTGAACAATAGGCACATTAGCAATTACATACAAGAAATAAGATCAATGCTAAGCATGATAAAAATCATTGCCTCATGGAAGAAGCGTTCGGGACACCCGGTATCACTTCATGCGTGGCTGGATGATGTCCTTTGATGTTATATATTCATACTCGTTGGTAAGGAAAGAGTGAGTCCGAAATATCGTAATCGCCAGTGGGCTAATACTCAGGTAGGAAAGTTTAGACAACAGCTGTTTTAGAGATATGCGCTCAAGCATTTTGGAGAAGTCATGAAATGCGCTGTCAGTGTAAAATAACAAAAATGTTTGATCACGCAAAAAAAAAAACAGGTCGGAAGCAATGGTAACTAGCAAATAAAATTTGTTACTTGAGGCGTGGCTTGCCGCTTCACACTACACAGGTGTAGCACGATATTAGAGACGGTGCATGTTAATTTGCCTCTAATGTATTTTCATGCATGTTAAGAGCTCAGATTTTCATCGATCTGAACCATTTACTATGTGAACACCCAAGCCAACCTGCTCCGTTTCCGGTCATTGGTAAGAATGATGGCAGCTTATATTGAATGAATACGATTCGTAAGATAGGGACTGACTTTTGGGTGTAGAATGTGGATTCATTTTTCAAAATTACTTCAAAGCAATGTACACTATAACGCGCTCTATTGACTGCCTCGCTACCTTTTGGCCTTTGTTTTCGTTGAGCAGGAGTGGTGATTGCGTCTTAAAGCATGGACGTGAATTCAGCACGCGCGCTGTGAAGCACTGTTACCTCCGTTTGCCGATAGCTTCTTTTTGCTTTACACTTAGGCAGCTCGAACTTACCACGGTGTCTGGGTCTGGAGGAGCAGGTGTCGCGCTCCTTACGTGTGTGGTTTGGTAATTTCGTCGATCTTCAGTGTTCAAATTGACCTAGGACTGCTATCTATCGGGCTTCCACGCACGTCCGGGAAAAGGGTTTCAAATAGGGACATGACTCTAAATTCAAACAGTGTGCTTTGGAAATACCCAGTCCTCTGAACAGCTTCCTGGTTACACGACCCTCTGACCAATGACAACCTTTGCGTGAATAAACATTGTCTGTCCGAACTGGTTTTCTTCTGTGAACGGTCCGGCAGATCGCCATGCGGTCCTTCATGAGGGCAGTGTTACCAGATTAGCAATGAGTCTGGTTGTCTTAGGGGATGGGACCTTCCACCTTTGTCAAACAGCCTTCGTCCTCGGCAGTAATCTTTTCCATTAGTTCCAACTACATTCTCTTTGTTTTCACCGCACTGCTGAAGCCTGCTGTGCTGTTTTCCTTCACTGTCCACTTGTAGTGACCTTGCCTTCTTTACAGTCTATGGCGGCTTTCCCGGCGCAGGGAATTTCTTAAACTGTTGTTTATTTTCGCTTAAGTTTACCACACCTTCAGTTGGGTTAAAGCCGAACTCCCATGGACTTGTTCTGAATCCGTCTACACGTTTACGTGCCCAGCACATGGGTTGTCCGGCCTACACAAAAAAAAATGTTCTCAAAGCTCCAGTTTACAGAGGAATCCTGTTACCTTTGGCAGGGATAGTGCCCACTTGCTTAGTGCATGTGTTGATGACACTTTTGGGGGCACGAATGACAATAACCATGAAATATGACTGCCGAGCGGTGCGGGCTTCTTCGGCATAGGTGTAGAAGAGGAAGAATGACAATGGAGTGGTGATATCAATGCAACAACTTCATGAAACGTGTCACCGATGAGGAGCAGGTGTCCGGTAGACGTACGTTGGTAAAGCTGAAAGTCAGGACAGAGGTGTCCTAAAGCGCTTGCTGAATGTTGCGCAGCATGCGTATGTTACTTGCACTGTTCCTTTAGTGCGAATTCCTTGGAGTACCCTTGATGATACACGCCGAAATCTAGCGCTGCATAAAGCCCCGGCCTAGTGAGAGTGACATAGCTTTTTCGCTTCATTTAATCTTCCCTTGTACCGGCTGGCTGTTAAAGCATATTACTTTTACAGGTTCAGCGTTTTCATTAGAGAAGGAATTGGTGAATCCACGGGTAAATTATTGCCGAATGCAACCGGGGGTTCGATACCGCCTGATCGCTGTACTCCAGAACGCAAATGAAATATTGTGAAGCCCACAAAGTGGCTGCTGAGTATTTTGACATATCATTCAGCTACAAATAAAGAAAAAATGAAATCTGGCTCTATTAGGCGGTACTGGCCGTCACAGTTTGTGACGTAGAACTAGGTTTTTTAGCTGGTCATATAGTTTATTTAAACTCGTGGTAATGGAAGTTGCGCGAGTAAAGGAATAAAGCCGGTCCTGAGAAATCTTTCTCCAAATTACTAATCTGTGGTCCCGGCCGGGCTGGTTGCGTTTCGATGGAGGTGAAGCGCAAATGCGCTGGTGTGCTGTGCGATGTCAGTGCACGTTAAAGATCGACGGGTGGTCAAAATTACTCCGGAGCCCTCCACTACGACACCTCCTTTTCTCTTTCTTCTTTAACTTCCACCTTCCTGCATTCTCTTACGGCGAGGTGAGGGCGTCCACCGAGATGTAACACAATTACGGCTCATTTTCCTTCGCTCTAAAAGCAATTTTCAAAATCTTCTCTGGTTACCGAATCCATTTCTTATATATTTTATACTCATTTGAAACTCTTACCACGGGAGGCCTCGTTGGTAAAACGGTGCGTGAAGGAGTCCCCATGGGATTTCTGCAAAGGGTAAAGTGCAAATTCGCTTGGTCAAATTCGAGGTCGTCATGGTAATAGTGCGCGCGATGGTGGCGCCACCTGCGCACCACCACCAGAGAAGCCCAAAGCAAGAGAAAAAGAGAAGAAGAAGGCCAGAGAAGCAGACCGCAAGCGCCAACAACGTCAACTAGACCGAAAGTGTGGCAAGGTAGCAGCATTTGGGAGTGCCACTGGTATGGGAACCTGTGAACCTAGAATCGCAGTAGGCAAGGCCAAAGGCTTTCGCCTTGACGCACTTTAGATTGGCGATGTAATCCCATATATTTTACTAAATAAAGTGCATAATCAAGCAACAGTTTACAGACTACCGTAATCGCGTGTGTGGGCGCCTCATATGCACGGCGCATACGTAAAACAATTAGCACAAAACAACTACCCAATTTCAAAGCAAAACAAATGTGATTTTGAACGCCACGCTTCAGTTGCCTTTTCAAGCCTCTTTCTTGATGCGGTCCCTGTGTAAAGCACCGCACCAATCTTCTCCTGCTTGCGCGTGAACATGAAACCATGCACGTGGTAGAGGGGGTTTATTTAAAAAAAACTAACCTACTCGGTTGTGATTTAGGAAATAACCGGCAGCCGTACCAAATGCTTTGCTTTCCCAGGCATTGCTGAAAAAAAAAATAAACGAACGTCTACTATGTTATTTCACGTCTGCCAAAATATTTAGAACAAAGCAAGGAAATCGCAACTGCAGAAAATGATACTTGATGACATGATACACCTGTTGCTCGGAACAGAAACAGAAACAATGACTCGTTGCACAAATGCCGTCAATAATAGCGAAAGCCAATACAAGAAAAGCAGGGAGTGTTCCCAAGCCCAATAGAAAAAAAATCCAGAAAATTTATGCTTTGAAAATGGGCGATCTTTCATGAAACAGCAGAAGCAAAAGTTTTCTTTCACGAGGAGGAGTCCCTCAGTTTCGTTCAATATTGGAGAGTTATGGGAGAGACCTTTGTCCTGCAGGGGGGGAGGGGTAGTCAGGTTGTCAATAATGATGATGATCCTGGTGGCTCTGAAACTATCTGCTTTCTGCTGAAATAACCAGTGTTTCCGCTTGCACTTCATGGTGTCTCGTCGAGTCGCGTCTGGCAATCAGTGCGAGGAGAAATGGCGGTACGGATGTCACTTAGTACGCTACCCACGGAGGGACAGTGCTCTAAAGCCTTTAAGTCACACCATTTGCGTCTGTGGTGTTGCAAGTTTAGCGGTCCCTCGCCATTTAAAGAACGCGCTGGGCAGCTGCAGTTGTCGCAACCGTTAGGATGTTCACACATTAAACTGCGTTAGCTTTTATGCGCATCTTGTGGACGCCGTACAGAGGATACACTCGCGCTGGTTGTAGCCGTTATAATCTGATTCTGGGACAGAAATTGTGTTCCTCGCACTGACTGATAAAAAACAAAGTATCACCTATAGTCTTATAAGCTCGAACGACAACGAACAAAAAAGAAGAAAGGCGAGTTCGTTGCCCTAATTAGTGATTAGTTGCCCTAATAGTGATCATTTATTTCAAATGTGGACGACATGATGCTCTGAAAAACGTTGAAAACAAATGATGAGTCAAATGAGCAATTATAATCAGAACCTGCACACAATAGTATAATTTCAAAGCGCGGATCAAGTATAATTTCAAAGCTTAGCGCGGATCTTGGCAGGGATGTCTGGCAAATATAGCTAAGTTTTATATATGATTGCAAACAATCGCCCCTAAAGTGAAGCTGTTATTTTCTCTCCTTGTGCATGAATTTCTGGCTTACTCACTCTTTGGCCTTTACTGATTGGCGTAATTTCTTCAATTGTCTTCGGTAGTTGCTCTCATCTAACGTGTGCCACACCTGCTGAAAAGAGCTGTTCGGGTCGAGATCTGGTACCTGCAGCAAGATTGAGGAATACAGGCCAGTTAGGTGATCAGTTTTCTGTCGACATTACAAGTGCCTAACGGTACACTTATGTGAAAAACAAATTGATGTGGTTATCTATTTAGTCCGAAATAAATAGCTTGTTGCAATTACCTTTGACACCTGGCCAAGAATGAGATCCAGCCAACAGTATCTCACCCTAACCACGTGCATCATGGCCCTGTTATTCGCATTCCTAAAGCCTTAATTTTTGATCTGCTTGTATCCTATTTAATTAAGAAGAAGCATTGAACACCCTAGCAGGACTGTCGAAACCGTCTAGTTGATGAAGACGGATTTCTGAGATCCCATAAGACAAACACATGTGAATCCCCCGTTAATATCATGACTAGTTTAGAGATAGGCTTATAGATAGCAAGTTGAAAGCACACAGAAATCAGATACCTTGACGTTACAAGACTTTCACTTCGATATGCAATTTGCCGAGTACGCGAATTCCTTAAAAATACTTAACGCCTACAGTGAACTGATGAAGCTCAGTGAAGCGGTACTCGGCGTCAGTAGATTCAGTTTTCCGCTGCGGAATGCCACCATATGTCCCGTCGTTTGGGCCGAGTTTTCCACACACAGCGCAACTCTGTGGTTAACGTTTACAGCAAACCAGACAGGGGCACCGCAGATACATGTCATCCGACTGCCGTAGGCGCCCTTCAGGTTAGGGCACAGTTTAAAGCATACGAACACTGAAAGACGGCCCACACAAGGCAGTATTTGGTAGCATGAACGATGCCTTAGGTCAAACAAACTGCAATAAGAGAGTTATTGAACTGAGTAAGCAATGAAGTAACCGAGCGGCAGTTTTTATATCAATAACTCTATAGCCTACACACCTGAACGCACCTGTCAGTGACCCGAAAGCACAAGCGAAGCATCTATAACCTTCCTCGTGCTAAAAAACGAAGAAAAACGGAGTATAATTTTTATCATGCTCGTCGGATAGCCCTTCGTCGGTAGTCATAGCGTGTAGTAGAACGTTATTTCTGGCTGTTGGTTCATTCAAAGGATTTTAAGACTGCTCTAATAAGACAAGGGCAAAAAGCGAAGAAACTAAAACAACACATCTCTCTCCCTTTCTCTCTGTGTCGTAATACCTTCGTGATAGAGTTGCCGCGCTAAGGAGAAAAAATAGACAGAAAAACTGAGACCAGAATAAAAGGAAATGTCTTGGTTCACATTTCGAAATTGAAGGTTAAGGAATGAAACTAACATGTTGCTAAGAAGAAGTGACACTATGTACCTACCTAATAGTGACAAACAACATTTGCAGCTTTTGGAATGGCCGTGGCAGTGCCTTCCACACTCGAAAATCCCTTCATAAAGCGTTGCAGTGGTGCAAAAGCGCCATGGTTGAGGTGCTTACTGCTATAGCTCTGCTACTGGCTTATGGCGATGCATATCAGACCCGGAGTTCAGGCAACGGAAAACATAGGCTACTGAGGCGGTGAGGAATCGCCGGGTGCATGTTCGGAAGGAACACAAAAAATCAGCGTGTTATTTAAGTCATATGCAAGTCACTAATTCGAGGTAGCTGCAAAATACGACCTTTACGATGTTTACGATACTTTACGATCGATGCCCGAAACTACCGCGTCGTGCTGCTACCTCCGCCCACTGACCTAAAACAGCTACGCACACCTGAGTGGCGAAATTTATTATTCTCTCTCTTCCTCTAAGGCTCTGATGCTCTCACTCTGGTTTAATGACGTTTTCGAGGGAGGATATTTAAGAATTTTATGCGTGCGGACGAGCCAAAGGGATATTTCTAATGCTCAGATCCTGCCTCTTCTAAATATTACTCTATGGCTTCGTGGTCGCTGTCGTGCGTGTCTCCGTCATTTAGAGCTATAATTTCACCCTAAACATTCTTTCTACCATGGTGAAACTTGATAAATCACCTACTTGAGAGAAATTGCGGGTAGTGAAGCAGCATTTATCGCTTTATAATATACCGGGAACCATGTACAGTGTAGGATATTTATTGTTACCTTGGAACTAACCTGAGTGCCATGTTTAGGCCGTAACTGCAAGTAGTGCAGAGGAACAAGCTTTCCTGCTAAGCTTTATATGCACGCTTCAAGTGGTCTTTCCAACCTGACTGTAGCGCTTATTAAGCGCAATGTTTAGAGGCATGCATACTCTACTCACATTTTGGTAAAGGCTTTGAAGGTAAGTCTTGCTGCATCTCCAGTCCGGATATCCAATCTTTGTTTCTATTGAGTCCAGCTGCAAAAGCACGTGCCCATATTTTTTCTCGAAACATTTTCTACCATTGATGTATTATTACCACTTAAAGCCTTTTCAATTGCCATCGGTCTCTACACAGATACAAATCAAAGCACATGGGGTAAATTTCAACCGACAGCTGGTTGAGCTACGCGGAATCTGGGTGCGCTTATTGTGGACGAAATAAGTGTTGCTGGTGGATGAGAGGTAACCTCATTATGAAATAATGTAAACTGTTGTGCCGATGACCCTACAGGCACCCGGTGCATGAGCTTTCATTTAGCCGGCACTGATCGACCTGCGCGGACGCCGCCTATTGAGCAAACACAACGACGTGCTTCCCACACGGCAGAAATTGAACGGCAATATAATAAACGAATAAAACGCAATGAAAATTCAACCGACAGATTGCCGTTTAATGCATCCTTTCTATAATTTTATTGATGGATTAGGCACTTGGGTGAGAAAACCGGAAGAACTAGGCCATGGAAGAGCAAAAACTGCTTTAATAGGTCTTTTCCTGTTCGACCGCTGCTTGCCAGGGAGCTCCGCTAATGCGCAGAACAGAATCATGCGAAGAAAGGACATTGCCAGAGGAACTGGCGCTATCTAAATACATGTTCTCATTTCTGCCGTTCACCGTGGTAAATTGAGTACCTTTTCTGGACGAATTCCTGTTCCTTTAACAATATTTTAATGGATGATTTAGGCAGTCTTGTAAAATATTTAAATAAGCTTTCGAATGGTCTGGTTTTGTTTATTGGGGTTTAATGTCCCAAAGTGACTCAGGCTATGAGAGACGTCGTAATGATAGGCTCCGGAAATTTTCACCACTTCGGGTTCTTGAACGTGCACTGACATTGCACAGTACATGGGCCTCTAGATTTTCGCCTCCCTCGAAAATCAACCGTCGCAGCCGGGATCGAACCTGCGTCTTTCGGGCCAGCAGCCGCGCGCCATAACCACTAAGCCCCCGCGGCGGCTCCGTTTTCGAAGGGGTTGTTTGGTGTTATGAATTCCTAAATGACGGATGCGGTCGAAACATTACCTCCTTTTTACACCCATACAACGTACTCTTAGTTGGTCATGTGTAGAGGGAACGAAAAAAACATTAATTGTAATGTTATTATGCATTCCTCACCTTTTGCAGCAAATAGCCTTTGGTCGCAGCGTCCAGCCATGAAGTGTTTCCAAGTACCTTCCTGAAAGTTTCTCTTACCCTCCAGGCAATCTCTTCAACCTGAGTGGAAGATCGCTCGTTTATTACTAAGTACAATACTTTTCCTCTTATTGCGAGTGACAGCGCCGCATAATCTTTACTGATTTCGTCTCCTTCCTTCAAAGACCGCGAAAAAGGTAGAATGAGCAAGCTAATTATACTGCGCAACCAACGACAAACCTCGCGCTCGTTCGTCGTATAGATAAAATCGAGCCAGAAGTTTCTTGGCGATAGCCGCTAACGGCGAAGGAACCCAGGATAAAGGTTAGTGTCGACATGAGCAATTCAAAGAGTTGTGCAGATGGGAGGCGTGAAGAGTATTGCTCTCGCTGAACAGAAAAATGCAAGCAAGGCAGCCGAAAAATCATGACCGGTGTCTCCGCGATGCCATGAACAGCCTGATACACACTGCTCGAAAAAAAGAAGACCAGTTAAACGACCTTCAAGGACGAGGTGCTGAGCAGGATTGTCACGTACTTCAAGGGCAATCGACTGTGACTGCTGTAAAGTCACAACAAAATGAGGGATTGTGGTCATGTCATCTCATCTGTTCAATAAGAAGGCCAACGAAGCTGTAGCTAAGAACATGAAACTTGAGAAGACAAATGCGAGCAAGGTGAAAGTAGCGGCAGTTTCTAAGCAGCGATCTCAAGCTGGGCAAGCTTGAAAATTCCACCGGAGATTGCGGAAAACAGAACGTTAGGGTGTTTTTCGAAGCAAAGACGCATAAGCCTGAGGTGCCTCTTCAGTGCATCGGGAGCGAGAGGGACATTTGGCAGCTTAAGGTGAGCCGCTACCAACTGAAGCAGCTGAACACTATAGTTGCTGATGACCCGTGCCCCACGAACTCTGTGGACGTCATTACCTTCTTGGAGCAAAGTGATGACATTGGTTACGTGGTTTCTACAGATATCGAAGGCTTGTTCGGTTCCATTCCGCGCAAAGAACTGTTCAAGGCGGTCAAGGCCAACGTAGAATCTAGCAATGCCATTGCCTGTCAAAATGTGTTGGAATCTCTGTAGGAGACTCTATGCGCCTGCTTGAGTTTATCTAAGTGGCACGCTGGTGTCATCAAACGACGACCTGTAAATTCAGCGACAAGGCATCCGCATAGTTTAATGTGTTGTACCTGTTCTGTTTAACATCTTTCTCACATCCATAGATCATGGGATTAACAATGGCTGTGACGATGACATGTATCTGAGGATTTTTAGTTATGCGGAAGACTACGTGGCGCTGTTATAAGAACAACGTACCTTGACCCACCTGAACATAGTGGAAGATGTTTTAAACATCCTTACACAACATGCTAAAGGCGTCGCTTTCAGTCATGAGCTTCCCATTGCCAATAGTCAGGAGTTTTTAGACGTTAAATTGACCTATGCAAAGAAATATGCCTGCTCGATGTATAACCCCAGGTCCAAACAGAAACTTCTACAGTATGATTCAGCCCATTGAAAAACAGTGAAGACAGCAATAGCAAACCTTTGTCTTGATTCATCACTGAAAAAGGTCTGCATTCATATGGCTGAATATAGTTTCTGTAACCAGATTACCGGGTTTAAGAAAGCAGGGTATCCGCCGAATATCTTTATCAAACGCCGAGACCTTGCTGTAGAAAGTTAAAGGGTGAGAAAAGAGATCAGGAAAGAAAACTGAGGAGACACCGACAGTGCTCGCTTATGTGCATCGAATGTCCCACAATCTTTAGAAAGTGGCTAGTAAGCACAATATGGCAATGACTTTCTCAGCTTAACTGAAACTTGCGCACCAGTGTCACTCCATTATGGTACAAAAAAGAAGAAAGTTGGATGCGGTAAGCAACATGCCAGGCCATTTGTGAAGTGTGCCGGTGTGGTGTTGTGTACGAACTACCTCTTTCATAAGGCAAGGTGTATATAGGACAAATTGGTAGATATGTTAATCACAGTTTGCACGAAGATGAACTGTCAGTAGAGAACGGTGCCAACTTGTAACTGCCGAAGTACTGCAAGAAATGCGAAAAGTTTCAACAAAAGTTAACAGATATAAAGATTACAGGCAGAAGCCGTGACACGCTGGCACAGGAGCTGCTCAAAGCTTTGTCCGTTGAAAAAAGGGGTGATAACTGCTTTAGCGACAGGCGAAGAAGAAATATTTCTGGCAGCACGTGTGTGATGTTTTTCAGAGTACATATATGTTGCGAGTTCCCTTCTAATAAACAGTAGCTAGTTAGGGCCTGTCCCGTCTTCTTGGAGTTCTTCTGTTGAAGTGTTGAGCTACAAAATGACGTTTTCAAACCATGAGCCAAATAGGCCCCTAGTAAACGCTGCTGGTGTATAATACATATAAGGATGCCGTTTAAAATTATTTGCCTCATTATATTGTGAAATGAAAATACATCCACAGCTGCAGTTGACTTTCACTTTGCCGAGTGGCAAGAATGTACTGAGTTTTTTTTTGTTTACAATGCATTTTGCGCTCTGCGTTGCGGGTTGAATTTGTATTGTGCTTTCAGCCGTCGAGCGCTCCAGAGCGACACCAGTAAGTGACTCCTTCCCAGCGATCGCGGCCTTGGCAACATTGTCCGCCAAAGGAAGGCGTAAGAGAGGGATAGCGAAGAGGAGGGAAGCTGGTTGGCGGACGATGTAGCGTGGTTAGGCCAAATGCGAATTAGGGGGTCTAGCACTTCGGTTTCGGTTCGAGATTCCGCTACCCGTATATAGAATGCATGATGCAATGATCAAGGAATTCCTACTTAAACCACGCCTTAAGGATACGACGCGATAGCGTTAATTTGTTAATGTCCATATACGCGGAATTCTTCATCCTCCGCTTTAAATTTATAGATCGCTTGGAGTCTTCATGCTACACTTGACACAGTAGTGCAGCTCTTAAGCGATGCGCAACTCCCCTGCGATGGGAGGTGCTGCCGCTGGTGGGGCTTGTGAGACCAACGTTGCCCTTCCTGAGAAACCTATCGCGACCAATCAATAATTCAGCTGCCGCCTTCCACGGTCGGCAGTTTGCTCACAATCCTCTGGGCAGGTTGTGAAGATATCGCAATGTCACGGCGATATAAAGGCGTTATCACGGCGATATCACGGCGATAGATGGCCCAATTGTTTCCTAGGAGATCACTAGGGCAGGTTACCCGCATCGCGGTGGTCTCACAGAGCGACCGTACAGAGATAAGGGTTAAGCGGCTGAGTAGAGGATCGAGTGCTAATTAATGCAATAAAAAGTGGCGGTTGCCTAAACGAGAGCGACCTGTGGAGAGAGGAACAAAAAGCTGCGGCATTGCATTGTGTGCCACAAGCCTTGATGAACCGGGGGGATTGGTCTCCGCTGGCTCGTTCGAGGGTATGGCTCGAAGCACTATGCAAGCCTTTGGTGACTCTCACTCTCTCTTGAACATGCCATGGAAAAACCAATTTTTGCAGAACGAGATTGCTAGCGCGAGTATGAGTCCGCCAACATTCTGCCGTGAGGGCTGTAGAAACATGGCGCAACAAATGGGGCGCAAAGGGTCGCTCAGTTCGTTTCGTGACAACAGGGACGAAACGTAAACGCGAAGAAATAGCTGCACCTCACCTGTGTTTTCTGCCCAGTCTGCACAGACCACTCGCAACGGCCGCTGAATTTTGCTTTACACGTGGTAACATTTCTGTGAAATTTTTATATCACCTATTTCAGGAAGTTTCAAGGTTTCAAGGGAGGCTGTTTAGCTTTCCTCTGCAGCCGTATGACTGCGCTTGGAAGGAGGACATTGAGTAATTACTCTCTTATTAGCGAATCTACTCCACCTTGGGGTATTCCCCTAAAAACATTCGATTTATTCATCAATTATCTCTCGCCCTACCTTATTTCAGCCCTCTCATTAGCTCAATTGGTAGAGCGACAGCTCCGGTGGAACGATTGCCCCGGGTAGGAACCCCATAGCAGGATTTAATGTGCTTTAACTGCGAAGTTTCTGAGCTGAATAGCTTTAGATGTCGACGTATTGCTGTGGTTGGGTCAATGCGAGTGAAGAATTACTCCCTAATAGCAGTGCCCCTATCAGCGACCTCTCTCCTCTAGTCTCTGCATGTAAAAATCAACACATTGAGGAAGTTCGCGGTTTTGGAGTAAATATCATGCGTAAAGGGCGCAGTATAAAAACAGTTGATGTAAGCAAAATTATTACCTCATATTTAGCGCCAGTGTTAGCGCTGTGGTCGACGTACACACAGTCGAGAACTCCTGCCATCTTCTTCTCCAACATGGTTAAGCATTCTTGCCACCACGGCTTTTTCTTCGCTTTACTGTGTGATGTCTTGTTTGGCTTTCTTTGCATTTCTTCCAGTTTTTGCATTTTCTCTATCGTGCGCTCAGCTTTACTATATAGCGCCCTGATTCCTCCGTAGTTGTACAGCATGACCCTAGGAAAGTATGACGATAGAACCAGGTTGCGCTGTTAGTGCTTCATGCTTTCAATAACCCGATTTGAATATGAACGCTGACGGTTACTTCTTCGCTCTGTAGTTGTGTCATCTTCATCAGTTCATTAAATCGGTGATTACTTCTTGTTACTCCTTATGGTTTAGTTTTATGATATTATGCGCGAGCGTTACAGTACTAATGAAATCTACCGGCATTAATTATGCAACATGTACACATGGGGCTAGAAAGAAGGTAGTTCATACTACATTTGCGTGAATGAAACTGGCTGCAAAGAAAAAAACTGGCTACGAAAAGAAAGATATATAGACGCTGGTGCTTTGTGCAGACGGATATGTCCGATCGCTTTTTGTGATTAGCGTGGCATGCTTTTCTTTCCCAAAATTATTTCTGGTCATATTCTCGACCTCGCTGCGTCGCCATTTTTACATGTCGAAGCTTAAGTAAGTGGGTGTGACATGGTTTTTTCAGCAGCGCACGGGACAAAGGACGTGACAAGTGCACATCAGCGCCGTGTCTGTGCACTTGTCACGTCCTTTCTCCCCTGTGCTGCTGAAAAAACTTTTATACATGTTTGCACAGTTTTCTTTCCCTCAAAAACCCTGGGGTTGTTTGGCAAAGAAGATGAAACCTCTACCGAATGTGTTTCACGACGATCATGGCTGCCACGAAGCATGTGCGAAGAAACGTAATAGCAGAAGATCAGAAAAGCTTCCTGTAAAAGTTAGGCAACCTTGCCACGATCACACACGTGAATAATGTTCGGACGACAAGGTGCGGAAAAACCGCCTGCTCATTAGTTACAATTACTTCTCTTTGCTAATAATAGGAGGGAAAATCGCTGAAGCGCGACACGAGCAGATAATGAGCATATTTTCTTGGCTGCCGGTTTCCCGCATCTAAAGACATTCGTGAATATACAATTACACTCTCACTGTGTGTAGAGTCAGTGCGCCGATTATACGGCCCCTACATTTATCGGAGGAAGCGCTGCATACTTCTAACCTCTGCTGCCATGGTTTTGAGTCACAATTAAGTGAACAGGCAACTGTTCTCATATGACCCCAGCCAATGGGTTCGCAGATGTGAAATGCGCGCCTGAGGATTAAGCTTTGAAAACACACCACGGATCAAAATGGCGCGATGAGAAACGCAGCTTTATTCTCTTTCACCCGTGTGATAGAGGATGATCCTAATGTTTGCTTTGCCTAGCATGCATTTCGCTTGCTGCATGGTGAGACTATGCTCACATTTCCATATAAATATACACGCAGTTTAGGCCTAACTGCCACTTCGAGATTGGTAACGTAATCTGGTGTGCTGTAATGTGCTGGCGGGAACTCTCATGCCATGTTGGCACATGTGTGTCTGACAAAAAGAAGCGGACAGTGACAATAAGAAACAGAAGAAAATTAAGATGTAAACTAAACCATATTTTTTTTAATACTGATACCAACTCACGGTTTGTGGTCATAGTATTTTCGGGAAACTATATACTATACAGCATGCATTTTTGCCATTCAAGTGTTTTGGAAAAAATAATTATTTACTTTATTATAGAACTCACTCATAGTGGGCATGAATACAGCTTTTGCTTTCTTAATTGAGCGCTAACTCTGCCATAATTTATTGCTAAATATTTTTGTCCATCTTGATGGTCCTGTTACAGCCTTTGCGAAAGCGTTTCCCATTTCATGATGCTAAGCTGCACACTTCATATGAAAAAAAAAAAAACAGCCAACTGAGATGCGCTACTTTATCTGCCGGCGAACGGTGAATTTTTCACGTCGTGGTGAGGATATCTTTCTCATTACGCGGCAGAACACTCAGAGAGAAATGGGTCCCCGCTGTCTTGTGACTCGAGCAAATATACCACAGAGCGCACGCGTGCTTGTTTTGTTAAGAGTAGCAATGGCAGAGTTTATTCCACAGCTGCCATACGCCGGAACGTGATTTCTTCTTTGAGCGCTGTTTATGTGGTCTGCTTGCTGAAGACAGCAGTGCTTCCTTCTTTAAACGTCATTGCTCCGAGCTTATGACTAATGCATTTTATGCCGCAGCAAATGTTTTTGCTAGCAGGTGTTTCCTCTTATCGCAGTATATACAAAACTTTCTCTTCATAGGTCCAATATTTTGCTCTAGGGAAATGTTATCTATAAAAATCATAACACGGACTGAATCTTCTAAAGGAACGTAAAGGAGTTAGTGTTTTACTTACGGGTCTGTCGTTGCCAGAAAGTCATTAAGGTTTTGATAGAAATATAATGTGCGCACCTGCACGGGATCTTGTGCAGTTACGTTGACGCCGACTTTATTAAATTCTTTGTTCACTAAAGAAAGCAGTGGTATCTAAAAATAGAACGCAATATATATTTTTTATTTACAGAATTGACAGGCTGGGGAAGAAAATACAGAAGAAAGACACCTTGTACAGAATGAAGGCACATGATACAGAAGAAATGCACATTAGGACCAGAAGTACAATTCCAGGTTTTTCTCGAAATTCTCACCTGTGATGGTATCGTATAAAACGTGCTGATCCAGACTATTAAATTCAACACCGGTTTTGGGGAAAAAGATTAATTAGAACATCAAATTCCTGATGTCTACGGCATAATGGCGAATTTGTGGTCAGTACGAGGAGATATTCTGCCTATTTCATTAAAATCTCTCCCTCTCTCTCCATCTGCCTGGTGGGCGGATATACAGAGTAAGGCCTGAATGAAATGTATTTATGGAGCAGGTAAAAAAAAAATTTGAGACGGGCTATATTTCTACGGCCTTTTTTTCTCATATTTGCATTGTTAGTATTTCATCCTGAATTCACAACTATATACGCTGGCGCCAGTCTGTTGTTTGAATGCAACGACCTCCATTAAGAATAAAAATGCACTTAGTAGCAACTGTTATGAAGCCCGTATGGCAATAATAAAACTCAGCTTGAACCACTATTTCCTCCTAAAACGATTTTCTAGAAAAAAAGAGTTTACAGAAAAAACGGCTGCAAACATGGGCTTTTAGGAAACAATTGAGTTTATTCAGAAATAAAAGGACGCGAACAAAAAATACGCATGGCTTTCGAATGCTGCTAAAGTGTCTATATCTTAGAAGCCCACTGTGCACATGCGAAAAAAAGGAAAGTCCAGAATGCAAGCTAATTACAATATGGCTATTTAATTTTCAAAACGTATGCAGCTGGAGACAGAAACTATGCATATCGAACGCTCCTGGCAACGTAGATCTGCGTAGAAGCTACTGGAGCCGTGGTGGGCATTGTATATGTATGCATGTGAAGCCGTAATGACATCATCTTGCCAGAAAAATTTCCGGACTGAACCAATCATGGGATAATTGAGTATCAGGGCTCAGAAAATAAATCGCGGATGATTTAGGCCAAATACAAATTAGATGTGCAAGTACTTCGGTTTTCACCTAAATTCTGGTTCGAGGCTCGATTTTCAATGTCAAGCAGGCTTCAGACAAAGGTCGGCGAAATCTGACTCAATCTTTGTCTTAAGGGTACGAAGCAATAGCGTTGGTCATAAGATAGCGTTCGCATTGGTAATTTTGTACTCTACACTAATAGACCGCAGGAAATCCTCATACCACTGCTGGCGTAGTGGTGTAGCAGTCGAATCTTTGGTGGCAATATATTGCTGGATCAATTTATCTCACACACTGTATGTTTATAAAAGTGGTATATGACGGTCCATATTGAGGCAGCATTACACTCACCCGGCAATGTTTTAAGTTGTGACTGTACAGCGCAGAACAACGGGACAAGAGGCAAGCGCTGACTTACAATTTACGAGACTGCATTCTCCTGCCCAAGGGAGAATGCAAAAAAGACGATTGCCAAAGGGGAGACGAAGAGCGCTTTACAACATTGGGGGGCAATAGATGGCGCTGCCGGTATAGCTGTTGCGAAACACGTATTTTTTCCTTCGTCTCCGCCGCATATCATGAAGACATTCGATTCGTTCTAAGAGACTCAGGCAACTACCAAAACCCAAACGTACAATAAAAAAGAAGCTTACAGAACATGGCAATTAATTGCAAAATAACAGAGAGGCAAGCAAGTGGTTCAGCCGGCAGAATTTGCAGAGCGCAGCGCTTAGGTGCCCGTTTCTGTCCAGAGCGGTGCGCCTCGGCGTCGACCTCAGTGTAACGGAGCGAACGAGTGTATCGGGGGATAAAAGAGAGCGAACGCAGAGCGCGGCGGAAGAGGAAAGACGGCCATAGTGAAGAAAGCGCGAGGAGGAAAGTGCGGCAGCTTTAACAGTAGCGCGCGGGTCGTTCGTCGAGGCGAGGGTAAGCGGCGGCGCAACGTTGTCCGCTCGATCTGCCCAAGTCGAAGCCTAGAGCCATCTCTGTTCAGTACTGCGTGGTCTGTATGCGGTCGGCTACTGTTTGAGTGCCACAGAATCTGCGCTCAAAATCGCATTACCGAGAAGCCTAATGATCTGCTGATTTTAACGGGAGATCGTTAAGTCTCCCGTTCTGCAGAAAATCCGGCGTCATCGTCGTCTTCGGCGTTGTCAGAGAAAAATTTCGGGAGAAGCGGCCTAGCTGGGCCACATCGGTCACGTGACCTTGTGGCGTCACCACAACTTACAGCCACCGAATTGTGAGCAAATTAACCACCGTGGCAGGTGGAGTTAAATTATTGACTGGTCGCCAGAGGCTGCTCGGGAAGAGCGACTTGGGTCGGCTCCAGCCCCGCCGGTGGAAGCTCCTGCCTTCGAAGGGCAATGGCGCATACCTTAACAGCGAACCATTGCGCTATAAATGGTATCAGGACACCCAGGGAATTATGAATGCAAGGCAGAGGATGACCAAATCCGCATATATGGCATTAAACCATTAACGCCATCGCGTCATGCTATCAAGGCGGAGCTTGAGTGCCCTCACCTATTTTTGTTCGACTTTCTGGTAAACCCGAAAACAGATGACATCTTAATGACATTCATTATATGCGAAAACTGTCGTAGGCAATCATCTGAAGCCACATTTAGTTGCCTGGTATTTAGTGCGAATGCACGACAAAATTTTGCAGGCAGACGTTGCGGAGCAGATTTACTTAAGTGTCATATGCGTACAAAAAATAGCAGCTGTTAAAGAACACTTATTACATTAATTTTTTTGCACCACGTGCTCTTAAAATTATTGCTCTATGTATGGCTTCGGCCTGCGGAGATGTTTTTGCGTCTAATCCGAGAAGATCGAGCTAACAGTAATGTCGTTCAAGGTTTTCAGCCGGAGACAAACGGCCGGAGGCACACAAACAAGATGACGGCCGATATGGCTAGTTAATGCAGACACTCTCGGTGCTCCCGAACATATTGGCCATGTGTCACCATAATAGGCCATATCCTTTTTAGAAGGGCAGTTTGCGGTTACCAAGAAATATTTGTCTTTTAAGCTTTACGTTCATCTTGTGATCCTCTGAACAACGCGAGCGTCACAAGCGTGATTGTCTTTTCCGACTGGTTGCATACTAGAAAAATCTAGTATTTTATTTGAAGATTACGTTTTATAGAAGAGCCGCTGGCACCGAAGCCATCAAATGTTCGCATTTGCACGCCGCCTTAACTCTGATGCAGCATAGTGGTTGACTTTTCTTCCTCTCTCCCTTTTCTTTCTTCGCACCGTAAAAATGGCGTCGTATAGACCTCTGCATTGCTATTCCTGGTAAATCTTTATTCTCGTTACCTGGCTACATGTCAAACTTGCCTTCATTAGTAAGATTGAGATGTTGGTCTGTAGCGCCTGTAAATATGACAACTTACGTTCGTAAAATTCTTTTCCAGGGAACCGATGGTAGTTCTGTCGTTGATCAAGAGGTCGAGCCACCATATCTTGTGATTTTTTGAAAGCTGCAAGTAGTTTAATATATGCATGTACACTTTATCATAACAGCTTGAAATGCATGCAGTGAAAAAGCACCATTGCAAATTAGTTCGGCAAAGGGCCCTTATGCTGTTCATTTCGACTCTAAGCAATCTTCACAGGCGTCATGACGTATTAACAGTAAACACTTTCACTGTTACAGATGTCAGCGCCTTTTCTTTCCGATGAACAAGTCTTTCATGATTTTGACATGAAATGATACTTTCATAGCTGACCTTATGCCTGCAGATAAGACCATTAGATTTTACAGCGCTTTCCAGATGTGTCTACCTTTTCTTCAACGGCAGAAGAAAACCTGATCTTTTGCAGTGCGAGGTACAATCAGCTGTGTTTTAAGAATCATATTCAGTAGATTAAGTATCCTTAGAACTTCCCCTGGAGTAGCAAGCTAGGCCAAGAACCAGCAGACCTCTCCTTATTCATTAAACTCTCTCTCTCTCTCTCTCTCTCTCAAAACTTTCATATTTTGTTAGTGAAGGAGCTTTAAGAATATAAATGTTTTGAAGTATCAGCTTAAGATTTGTCATTCCAGGCTTTTGACAAAAAAATGAAAATAAAAATCTGTGGTTCCCCCAAAAAGATTATGACGCGAAGTCAGCTCGACTTCAAACAAGCCTACGTTACAAAAAAATCGAACATATGCTTTTTTAACCACCTTGGAGAGGAAGAAAATTTTTGAATGACGCATCCGGTCTCTAATATAAAAAAATTGTTATCTTCACTGCATTATCGCTTTTTGGGAGACTAATACACGTCTTCTTGATATTATAGAATTTTCAGAGGGCATAGGAAACAAATTTCTTCGTATCAAGAATATTGAATGAGCAGGTAATCTTACGCACTAATAATAGCCGGAGCATCTGAGCCAGTAGCGCTGCCAACGTGGCAAGTAACAAAGCAGATTGATTCGAAAGACAAAAAATGCTCGCCAATTTGTCTAAGGGCAGCTTTATTTGGCCTCGCTGGTAGATGACAAAACGGCCAAGGCATCTAAACGCGCATTAAATCCGAACAATAAAAGGCGACAGCTACTTCGCATAAAGCAGCAAAATAGCCAGGTACACTGAGCCCAGTGCGCCGCACAAAAAAGAAGCGGCTAGAAGCAGTGCACGTCATATAAACCATTAAAGCAGCGAGGGAAGCAGAGTACGCAGTCCAGTTGAAAAGATCTGCTGACGGCGGCGGCGCCCCAAGCCGCGAGAGGAACTGGGAAGGCTGTGAATAGTGCCCAGCTTTAGGAATACAGGGCGGGAAATGCGAGCCACGTCCAGCAGTCAAAGGCTACTCAAAGGCCTGAGTGTGGCTACGTCTATATTAAGGCCGACGTACATTTGACTGCTGCTCGTCTACTTGTATCTCATGCTTAGACCTTATATACAGGACGAAATGTGCAATATCTTTGTGGTAAGGTCGTGGAGAAGTCCAGATCCCTTTATTTCATAAATTATCCTAATATCCTTGTTTTGTACAGAAGTAACAAAACTGCTTCGCTGATATTGTGTGTAAATCAGGTAATACTGGTTGCGTTCCAGTAGGAGTGGACTGGGACCTGTTGCCGGTATAGTCTCTAGCTCAACTTCATTGTCTGCCATCAATTGGCCTTAACGGTGGTCTAAAAACTGGCGACGTGCGAGTATGAACGTGACGTCGCACGAAGCATTTTGATGCTAGTACGCTCTGAACTAACCACAAATGCTTAGAGATGCTGAATCACGTTGGCATATGCGAACCATTGCGCAGCTCACAATTACATTTACAAAGCAGGTTTCGATATTAACCGGAAGCACACTGCCAGTTTCAAAGATGTCGCGACACTATATGTTGCTCTAGTCCACTGCACTTCTCGTCGAGCGTAGTAGCAAGGTTAAGGACGCAGTGGCCGACAGCCATTTGGTGAGAGGAAATGCAGTCTCCGTCATAGGTATATAGTAAGAAGATGGCACATGAGCCATGCAATCAGCATGTTTTCAGGGAGATAATTTATCTAGCCTCACCATCAAGGGTACTGCTCATGTAGCTTTTATGACTATTCGTGTGTGGCCATGCCGGCGTGGTATAAATACTAGTAGGAGAACAAGTAATTAATGAAGACGTCAGAGCAACAGCCTCCATAAAATGTTCCTCGATACTTTGGCTTTCGATAACGTCTTTATAGGGGCTCTGAAACACCTTCCGAGGATAGCACATGAAGCCGCTCAATCACTACACCTTGTTGTCATGAAAACCTGAGCCAAGTAATACACTTCTACACACAGCAAAGGACCTACAATCACGCGCTAAAGTTGGCGAGCCCTTCCCGGCAAATTTTTCATGCTCGCACCCTCCTCTGTCGCTCGCACCAGCGTATAAAGTTCGGATACGGCTATTGCATAGATTCTTTCAGACGTCAGACAGCTACCATGGCCGCGGCCAATAAGCCGCGTAGCTCAGGCGGGTCAGGAAGCTGCGCCTCCGGAGGTGGGGCCGGTGGAGGAGCGCCGACCTTCCAGAGTGAGAAAAGTGACGAAGGGAAAGGGAAAGGCGCTAAGGCGCTGAAATTCAAAACTTGTTCACAGATAATTCAACTTCTAGAAACCGCATTAAACAAAAATTCTTGATGGACAATATTCGTGAAGCTGCGTGCCTTAACATCCAAGACTTACTGCAACTTTAATAGAGCCCCTTTCAGAGCCCCTGCAAGGTGTAAACCAAGCGCCAAAGTAAACACCACATTTGTTATTCGTGATAGCCGTCAGCAAAGCACTCTTCAAAGTGTACAGGCCTTTCTTCTCCGCCCTCTCTCTCAGTTCCTCAGCCGGTTCGCCGAAATCTTCCTGGTCTTCCATAATATTGTTGGATGAGGCAGTACGAAATCAACGAACGTCTCGGGCTTTCTAGCGCAAGAAAACTGCTAACGACGTACGATTGACAAACGGTGTGTAATTACAGTTTGTTCCTATGTACCTGTCACTCAGTCTTGCCCAGCACACTTAAAGAACAAGAAAAATGCAGGTTGTCAATGCACGTTCATGAAGTGTATCACCGCCATACATATTCTTACCTTTTCGGATATTCCTAAACCATCGTGCGCTGAGCATTCACTTAAAATGCGAATACTCTACCGCATTATTCAAAACTCGTTTCTGCAATTCTGAATATTGCCTTCCATTTCATTTATAGAAACAATAAGGGTATGACGGCATTTCATAAGAAAGGGTGCAGAGAACAATGTATAACAGTATACCGATAGAAGTTCGACAGCAATATAAAAAGAGCGCACAAATAAAAAACAAAGCATAGAAACAATGCAAAAACTGAATCACAAGAAACATGAGCGCAGAGTCATTTCAGATAGGAAAATAACAGACATCATGTAAAAAAGAGATGACTCCAGTTAAATGTGAAAAAAAAATTATCCACCTGTACAAAAACAATATCAATCTGGGTATTGCTACGGGCTATTGAGCCTGGGAAAAATGAATCATTCATCGCTTATGTGCGGCCATGCATTACAGCTATCGGGTGACGGTATGAGGCAGGGGGATAATATTGGTGGGGTTAGGGGGGGGGTTGCAATAGAGAGTGCCTGTTCGGACGGTGGTACAAAAAAGAAATGAAGGATGCTAAGACATGATACGATGTGGCATGATTGAAGACTTGGGATGGCAAAGGCTTGTTCTAGTGCACAGACGCTATTGACACCCGTACTAAAATCGCAGAAACACCTGATTCTAATATGTGTTGGCTGTGCGATAGCATACGAAAGTTTTGACGCCTTTTCCAAAAGTGACAAGTGGGGCTTGTGAGACATAGGTTGCTCTTCCTGAGTAATGCTCCTTCCTTACACCACGTGCATCTTGCCGTGGCAGCTAGGTGTTGGTTTCCGACAGTCGAGCCTGGTCTGCTAATGCGACTGCCGGTCTGGTCACGTCACGTGCCTCCAGCCAATGGCAATTCTCTCCTATGGCGGCGTGAGTGATGACGTCGCTGACAGCCAGCCAATCAAGGTGTTTCTAGAGAGTGGAGTATTATTGCTTCTTTGAGGTTTTTTTTGCTATCACATAAAACTTTGGACGTTTTCTTGCTACTGGATGCCAATGAATTCGCGAATTTTCAGGAAACAGCCCGAGGAACGCAGCTCAGCGGGGAATTTACATACACACGTGGACTTGCTCAAGGAACCGACATGCTACATTACCTTCGGTTCGTACAGCTTTGTACTGCAAGCATTCTCATACAATTTCTCGTGTTCTCTCAAGAATAAGCGGTTGCCACTACTCCACAGACGCTAAGTTCTCAATAAATTAGTTTTTCTCCTACATTCAACGACTGTCTTTTTGCGCGGAATGCGGAATGGCGCCCTTGCATAGCATGAATTTATTGTTGGATGAGTCTACACTCCGGGAAAGATTATTCGCTCGTAAATTATACGTATTTAAAGAAACTATACCAAACAATAAACATCCCGGGTTTCGGTACGCTATTAAAGCGACAAGGAAAGCATGCATTGCCAAGGTGCTTGCTGGTATAAAACGCCATCTGAGACTTGACCACTGGAGGGTAACACAGAATCAATAAACCCAACGCGCTATAAATTCTGTTGCGCGTATCACCGTTAACACCAGTAGTGATGGAACTTTCCTCATTCAGCGAGATTTTAACATCTAACTGGTGTGCATATGTCAGTATTCAGACAGCTGCCCCTAGTTTCGTTCTTCCATCTTCCTTGAGGTTTGTATTCTAATGAATCCTTGAATTAGACACAACACCAGGTTACTTTCGTTGCAAGCGCAGTAATTATAACGTGCTTTGTGTGTGCGAGGATTTCGATTCAGTGCATCGATGCCTGCATTTTATTTGCTCTATTAAGTGTTGATTACTCACATTTGCCAGCTGTCTCTCGAACGTGATCATAGAGTCAACGAAAGCAGTCACCAGCGGCTCGGAAATTTCAGGCTTCGCTAAATTTACCAGTCGTCTAATGACAGCTTTGTAGGTTTCTAGCTCATCGTCGTCCTCTTCAATGATGATGTAGCGATTTACCTGGAAAGGACAAACTCACCGCGTTCAACACTATTTAGCGACAGCGTTCAAAGGAGCCGTCTATTTGAGTAAGAGGTTGAGCAGTGAAATTCGACTTTGCTGTCTCAACCGGCGCGTAAACCTTTCAGTAACGCAACGGTTTTCAAGTGTTACTCTTCATAGTAATTACATGTCGATTTGTTCGACCGTTATTTCCAGCGTGCTTTTGAATTTGGCATTTTACCACGTAGAGTAAATATTTAAAACCAGGGTATGGAGCAAAGAATGCTTGCCGGTCCAAATATTGCAGGATGAGCCCTGGCGTTCTCTCGGGCCGTGGCCACTAAAAGCACGAGCACGTTTTGTCCAGTGATGTCGTTAACATTTGAACCTTTATCACAACCAGGGAGAACTCGATGGCACGCGCAATGACTACACCATGCGTACTTCGTAGGGATGGTAGTGATAATTTCGCTCTTACCAACGCTAATTTACCGTAGGCGTCGAAGAGAACCATGCAAGTAGTGTAGACAAGTGAAATATCAGGAATAATTGAAGCGCGAACAAGAAAACGAAAGTAGCAACACAAAAACAGCAGCATATCTCCTGGTTAGGACATTCAAGCGAGGTTCACTAACACTTCTGAAGAATCTTCGCGCCTTCGAAGTTAAAATAACGTGAGCTAATATTGAGCTTCCCATGGCTAAGGACGTCTTATTTTCCTTCTTGCGACTCATTCCTCTGTTTTCTGTTCCATTTCGTGCTGATAGCACGTAGAGGTATTTGTTCTTGCTTGCATTTTTTTCTGCGTCTGATGAACCCTCTGCATATCGTGACTGCGGAGAAAAAGAACTATAAAAAATGCATTTGGTGTCCATGAGGGCCTGCGCCCTCATAACTGCCGTCTCTTCACATGAGGCGGGATTATCAGCAAATGAGGGCATCTGAATAGCGAACGATCTCATGGTGCACTCTAAGAGAAACTAAATTATCTTATTATTGAGAACCTGCTGTATCAGTCAGCATAGTGAGTTTCTTTACAGGATGCAAGACTGGTAAAGGGAAAGAAGGAACGCGGCACCTAGACTTTCCGCACGCAAAGATATTAGACGGAATAACGGCAATGCTTATGTGGCCTAAACAACATATCAGCGGTAGAATCAGTTCAGGACTAGTTAACGGTTTTACGTGGGGCCTTTCGCTGCGGGAATAACTATATGAACAGTTCCTGTTCATTTGTTAATACAGTTTACGAAAATGGAGTGAAGCGCTTGATAAAGCATATTATTCCGAGGGGCTCGCCCTTCCTCCAATATCACCTTCGATAAATTAGACCAGTGCCCTCTACGTTTATCGCATATATTGCGGCGGTGTGCTTATATAGCAACCGCTGGGTACCCCTGCGCAGCGTACTGGTTTCGCGGGAGCTCCGGTGCAAGATTATCGGCGATCGCTTGAGGCACCCACATTTAAGAGGTCTAAGTTCAAATAATCTCCTGAGTGCCGGACGCAATTCACTGACAGACTTTATAAACACTAAGTACGTAATAGGCGAGAGCATTGATGGGCTAATATGCACTTCCAAACTATGTCATGTGCGACAAAAGTCATAAAATTAATGTTGTCTCATTCTTCCTGAGCCCATTCCGACTTTTCCAGAGCATAGATGGACTAACCAGTTAAAATTTCCTTGTCGTAACGAGTATTCAGATTCAAATATGACAAAAGACGTCCTAAACACCGTAAACAATTATTTAATGGGAAGCCAGCGGTGAAGAAAAACAGTGAAGAAAAACCTATATAGTTTAAACAATGCTGGTAATGTATAAATGCTAAAATAACACGGAATGTTCCGGATAGGAGGAGAATACTGTTTTGTCGTAATTACTGATAACGAGCGAGGGTCAGGTTAACGGGGGTTTATTAACGTTGCGCCTAATAAAAACGTGCCTAATATGCTATGGTAAATGTAAAATTACTTTGTAAATGTTTGCTGTTCTGCTAATGGAAATGTTACCAAAAGCACCCAGAATTTCCGTTCGTGAGCATTTCTTTTAATTTTAGCAGAGAACAAGCAGTTCCAGTTGCTGAACGTAGCTTGGTCATTATCAGACCTTCCATTTTATACTTTAAATCAGCGTAATGCAACATTGCATTTTTTCTTGAATTAGCATGTGCTAGAAAAGTCCTTTAGATAAACTTGAACTTTAAAGATAAAGGGTGACGATGGGTTTTAAAATCTGAACCATATTTGGCCATCTTTCAAAATCGTGGAATTCCAGAAATTTTTAGCATAAAACCTAAAAAAATGACCAGCCTAGAAGTACGAATTTGTTCTGCAGTTAAACGGATGAACCTAAAAAGAGTTAGCTGAAATTTTAAGTTAATGTTCTTGCTCCGCCTTGTCCCATTATCAACCTGTAAAACACTCTTCTAGGAATGCATTAGGGCTTGAAAAGTTTTCACGCGTTTTTGCTTCAAAATATCAAGGAACCAAAAATTTCTTGTGCTGCTTCCAACAGAAACGTTGCCATGTAATTGTGAAAGAAGAATTAGTTTCCAAAGTCGCAATTTTTTGTCAAATCTTAAAACCAACATTTTTACCATTCGTGATAAATTCTTTATTTCCAAGGAAACTAAAGATGACTCCTAAAACTTAACTTGACTACTTTTTGTCGGCAAATGTGCCCATCATAATAAAACTTTTATTGGTGATTAAAAAATCGGCATGGAACCTCTGTTACCGTCCTGATCTGACATCTTTGCAAAGGAGAAAGCGTCATGGAGGGAAACACTGCGCACATCGCAGCGACACCTATTTTAGCAAATTTGCATGCAGAATTTAAGCCTAGTCCTTTTTCTTGAATGCTCTTGCATTCTGTAACCTACTGCTTAAATGTAACACAACTGATAAAATTGTCTGCCGTCTCTTTCTACGCCTGTTTAATTCAAATACTTGATTGGCTCATCATTCTCTGGTTTCGGCGCTGCTTTAGAATAGGCATATACCATTTTTAGATTTATTTTACTTACATGCATAATATGTGCCGTAGAATTCTCCTTGTCTTCCTTCACCTCTATGTCAAATACTGGAAAAATTCCCACATCAAGAAGCACCTCAGAGCAGTTTGTCCAATTCTTCACATTCGTGACGCTATCACCAATTAGCGGCCATTCCCCCAACCCTACAGCTCTGAGCATGTAGCGGATGTCTTCACTTATGTTCTGCTCCTCCTGAAATGCTGAAAAGTAGGTGCGCGGAAAAATTCATTATATACGAAATTATGCTCTGCCGCGAAATGCCAATGAAAGCACCGGCGGCCGTTTGCTTCTGGCATCTGACAAGTATGCGCCACACGCGGTGTTCAGGAACTAATCTCACCAGGTACCCATTTGTTTCCCAATGGGTACATAGCTTCTCCCAGATTGTGGCTTAACTCCTGCGGCTTGAAATGCTTGCGAAAATTTTCCTGGTCTTTCACCTCGTGCAGGCCTAAAACACTGTATCATGCCGCATTTTGACTAAGCTGCCTTTGTCCCACATAACTGAAATAAGGTCATCATCCCATTGTGCGGTTAGTACCGCACAGGTAGTGCACTACAAATCATGATTTATGAACGAGCTAAGCGATTTGTTATGTTGGCTGTAACGCCTTCTTTTATTGAGCACCCAACGCTAGCCTGCATTTCCCGCTTCCAATAGGTTACTGCTTGCGTGAGCTTGTTTATGTCAGCATATATACTTTTACATATACTGCAGGCCCTTCTCAGGTCCTTGTAAGAGTACATGATGATAAGCCCCTCTTGTCCGCAATGATAGTAGATAAATGAACTGTCATGGGTGATGAGTTAGCCACAACCTGCAACGATTATTTCAGTTGCCTTGAAAGCACTACACATGACCTGCTTTCGATGGACCTAATTAAACGTAGCCGATGTGAGAGTTCTTTTTCATCAACGGTAACCAGTGGAGAAACAAAAACTACATTTCGGTTCCTTAAGAACAGCAGAAGTTGCGATGCTGGCTGATTAGAGATAGTTCCGGTAAAACAAGTCTTTTATAGTGTAAACAGTATTTTTAACACAGGGGTTTTCATTTGATGAATAAAGGTTGCTAAATGATCCATTACTTTCAGAGGTGATGTTCGGGGCTGCATGTCTAACTACAGGACAATATCAATTCTTATTTTCTCTAGAGGCCTTAAAAAACGAATTGATGAGAGAAAGAACGGACCATTTTCAACGAAATAAACATCAGTACACCCTGCCAATTCAGATTTACAAAAAAAAAAAAACGCATGGCAGAAAGTGTACTGCTGCAGAAAGAAATTATTTTGGGAGCTTTTGAGCGTAAACAGTGCATGTCGCAGTACTTATTGATTTTATAAGGCATTGTAGTGCATTAACCACATAACTCTTAATGGCAGACGAGAATATCACTGTTTTCGAAGTGACTTCGTGGTCGTTTTGAAGACTTCGTTGCGTAAACTGCAGCACCAGGTCCGAATTTTTTAAAATCTGAACTGAAAACGGTCAAGAGCAGTGTTTCACAAGGAAGCACTCTAAGGCAATTATTATTTACCATATACATTAATGACATAGTTAGCATCGAAAAACTACCGACTTCATAGTTTACGCTGTTGACAGTAAGTTACTTTTCCCTTGACCGCCCTTACTAGAACATGAAGTGAAAGCTAATTAGGTACTCGGTTTTCTAGAAACTGTAGCAATTCAAATTCATTGATTCTTAACACCTCCAAGGCATAAAAAGTAGTATTTTGCCCTCGAAAGAAGGTCTTAGATACTGATATAACGAATATATTAATTCCTCTAGCATAGAGCTAGCATCACAAGTAAAAAGCCTGGGCGTAATTTTCTACAAGAACATGTATTGCACCTCAGATATCAGCCACATTCGTTCCAAATTCACCCACGCAATCGGCTAGATGTCACGACTACCGTTTCTTTTGCCTCAAAACCTATATTTCCTACTCTATTATAATTGTTCTCCTCCATGTTGAGCTACTTACGCTTCGTAATTTGGAGCACTCCTACGCAATCTAACATAAAAATTCTTTTAGGTGACAGCAAAAAAGAAAACAATACACATTATTGCCAGTGATAAATTTAACTCCCACATAAAACCAATTTTCGATGAATTGAAACATCTACCTGTGTTCGCATTCCATAATTACGCAGTTACATCACCCTGCGGGAATATCATACCGAAAAATGACATGCATCTCAATGACCACGCCTCATTAATATTATAAAGTCATATGAGCAATACGCTTAGCGCTGAGCGCTGGGCAGGACATCGCCCATGAACAACTTACGGACGTCAGATGTTCTAATACTCTTTATGAATAACACTTAACTCGAAATCTATATACTTTTTGTAAAAGCCGATTATACGAGCTGTGCAGCATTTCTTTCTTTTGGTACCAATTCTCTGAATCAATTCTGCCCTTTCCAAATAATGTGATCACCACTGCTGTTTCTGCCAAGTGTTTCTCACTAAGGTGTACGTGCAGTCAAGCCTCCAGAAGGCTTTTTTACTTGGTCCCGTATGATTCTTATGTGTCAAGTAATGATTAAAAAATTTCTTATTTTCATTCTGACAGACACGAATACATAAAACTGACACCACTGGATCGAACAAAGAAAACAGACGCAAGCACCAACAAATGGAAAATGATAATTCACCATGACAGGGCCCTAACGGCGGAATTGACGCAAATATATAGCGATGAACATGATATATGAAACATTCGCCTCAATTACATTTCACGACAATATATGGCAGCTTATTCCATTAAAAATTTGATGCAAACAAAGGATATTTATGAGCACGAACGTTTTTTGTGTTGGTGAAGTTTTTTATTATTGCTAGTTCTCGAAGAGTGACGGAATGGCTCCTGAAGATGTGCTTATTTTTTTATGTTCATCTGACTTTGATGAAACTGGTAGAAAAAGATGTCTCGACGTTGCTGAGTGCTATGATGAGCTAAAATATGCTTACTTAAGTAGGTAAGGTATTCTAGAATGCCTTGAATAGCTTCAATACATGAAGCGTACTAAGTTTGAATTATTTCAACTTTGCAGCGGACGCCATCAACTTGCTGGACACGGCCCGACCTTTGGGAACATTGAAGGGGGCTACTGCTGGGGCTTCATATATATCAGCATGGTATATGAATGATCTCACGAGTGCTTTATATGTAATAAGATTAGCAGCGGCAGGAGCGCTGCCTAATCCTCTGAAGACATCCTACTTTCGTTGGGCGTTGTGACTTCCCGGCGTGTTGTTCCCACTCCCAATTGCTTAACAACGTCACCACTAGGTATTTTACATAAGTAGTTTTTCCTATTGGGCCATTATCGTCAGTTCACGGAAAATAATGTGGCTTGTTTTGTTGGTATAAGCAATGCATTTTGTTCTTACAGTGTTCAGTTTGAGTCCCGACCTAATGTACCACTTGCGAACACATGATGAAGATTCATTTAGCGCAATACATTCTTCTACTAAAACTATTGCCTATTCACGGCTTAGTAGTTTGCGCTGAGTCGGATTTGCACTCTAGGGTCAGCGTGGAAATGGTTAATATAAGTACTGTAAGCATTGTGCGTGAACGTCTTCTTCATTTGTCGATATTTACTCATCATCATCTCCCATCGTCGTCTTCGTTGTGAATGCCATTGCTGCATGTGGCAATAAAACCTGCTCCGGGCGTTCTCACAAGTGGTGGAGGTGCGGAGTGCGGAGGGCATGAAACTGTGCTGAGAAACAAAATGCACTTAATAGCATTTGCTTGGTGAAAGAAATTTCCAGCTCGGCTCTTTCGAAAAAAACAAACGAACAAAAGTACATAGAGATCAAAGTTTTGTCTCTTTACGTACCACTGCAGGATTTGAAGAATACTGCAGCTTTTTCTGCGGCACTTTGGTGTGCAGTAGCAATGGTCATATTTTCGAAGATGGCTAGAAAGGAAAAAAAATATTACAGCCGAGTTGCGCAGTTCATCAAATGCAAAATAGAAGCGCTAGCACGGCTTACCCCTGCTATACTTTTGTAAGCATTTCTACACTTTCTTATGATTCGGTGCGCTTTGGTAGTGAAGGTTGGCTTCAAAAGCAGAAATAAAAATTCGACGACGATTTACATACACTGAAAAGTACAGTGCGAACGCATCGTAGAGCCCCCTGCGCAAACGCTCCTTCCTTTTAAAGGATTAACCGCTGCGCCACTACTAGTGCAGCGGTGTAGAGGTTTAGCGATGCAGAACTTCCCCGACTGGCGGCTGTTTCAAACACAGCCTCCAGTGGGGCTTGTGACGCCCGTTATTTCTTACCGAGCTCCCGAAAGAATCGCGATTGCACAGGCAGCTCTTCACGACGCCTTCCATCTCCCGACCATTGAGAGGATTGGCACTGAGCGATGGCACGTTGAAATTCCACAGAATTTATTTGAATTATGCAGTTTGCCCATAAGCTGGTGGGCTGGTTGCACCTGCCCATCTAGCCAGGTGCAACGGACGTACGGACGGCGACTATCTTGGTGAACGGGACCGGTATTGGTATTGCATTAAGCAAAGACTCCTTTTAATTGGAGACATTCAAACACACAAAAACGGTGATCACAGAGCTTGACTAAGAGCCCGACAGGCCGAATATTGTTTTCCTTTCCCTTACTTGCTTTTCCTGCTTTCCGCGTTTTGTTTCTTATTTTGGCTGCGCACGGCATACAACGAAAATTATTACGGAACATTGAAAACCACCTACACATCCAACTTAGTTGGGTGAGCGCGGTTAGCGCTGAATTGAAGATGTCAGGAGCTGTGCTGTGCTTCTGGCAACAGCTTCGCAGGTGAATCATTATCATGAGTTTGACACGACAGTCATATATATATATATATATATATATATATATATATATATATATATATATATATATATATATATATATATATATATATATATATATATATATATATATATACCGCTTAAAGCAGATCTGGAGAGATAACGCTCGAGACGACGCAGGAGATGCGCGTTCACCATGGTACGCACTAGCCTGGTGAGGTCGACACTGGACACAGCTTTCCCTATCCGATTCACGAGTGTACTCCGCAATTCGGAAGAGTGTGTCGTTCCCAGCCAGAGCGATTCCATAGCAGCTGCCGCGCCATCACATTTACATTAAAATGTACAGATTACTCAACATATTTTTAATTGATTGGCGTATGTACCGCTCTCTGAGCCGACGGACATGTGTGGCCTGCTTCAAATTAAAAGCTTTCTATGTCTGCTCCTATGATCGTGAGAAGAACGGCAAAAGAGACACACCAAGATTCTTTTCAGGCGGGGTAGGAAGAAAATGGGCTTTCGCTTGCGATGTCATCTTCACTGACGCGGCTTTGATATTCTTAACCCATTGCTGTTACCTTTTTCGAGGAGTTGTTTTGCTAAATTCTAGGAGCACCTATGCCCCTATTTTTGTAGCACTCATTACACCGGATATGTGGGTTGCTTTGTTGCCATCCTCTTGCACATCTCAGGGGCTGTCGCAAGATGCGTGATGTTTTTTAACCCAGAGCCTTGATACCTAGCTCGGCAGGTTATCTTGACTTGGTGCTCTTTCAGCAGGCTAGACCTTTAGACAAGAAAACATTCGTTTGGCAAGACAACTTTCCCTTTAACAAATTTATATGCTCAGAAAGCGATAGTTAGCTACCTAATAGGCACAATAGAGTATAGAGAGAGAGTGTTCCTGAATTAAGCAGGAAGTACTCAAAATATTGCGTGCCATACAAAAACATCAAAAGCTGTTCGAGGTCCTAAAAACCGCGTGCTTCGAAATAATCCGGGACAATGCAAGGTACCTAGTGCGCATTTCGTTTATTGAGCGAAGCAAAAGAACTAAGAAAAACGTGCCTCACTTTTTAGCGTTTTCCGTATCTCTTCGTTCCGTTGCTCAAACACTCCGTACGATGTTCGTCCTTCTCCATATTTGCTAAGCCACCCACCACAGGCATAAGAGTAAAAATCCTCGCACGGGTCAGCTGAGGTGTTCAGATATTCGTTGAGGAGCTTTGCTGAAAGGCAATGCATGTTGCAAAATAACCATTGTTCCACATTGTTTGAAGTGAAATATAGCTAATTCAAAAGTTAAAAGTGTGACGAGGTTTTTTGGTCAATATAAAAAAAGAGGTGTCGATATATGCGTTCTTAGCGTGGCAAACTGTTATCATGCGATGACGTATCATGCGAGGCCGATATAATAATGGCTTTATAGTGAGGAGAATCAAACGGACGACGTGAAAGAAAATTCCAGAGGCGGTACTAGCATTTCTCATTAACCCCATGGAAATAAATCTGCTTCTGATTTGAGCAGGTGGAGGTAGAGGTGACCTGTGGCAGGCGGCCTTTGGGCAGCTCCACGAGTTTTGTAAGACAATGATGAATGCATCTGATAATTTTTGTTACAAATCGGATATCAAAAACTAGCATTGTTTACATCATGACCATCCGCTCATATTTTTAAGCTTCGAAGGAGAATTTGTTTCTTTCGTTCTAATTCATTCAAATATAATTCGAAAAACTGCGCTCTGCTCTTTGAATTGAGACCACGCAGTTTTAGAACTCGCTGAGAAGAAAGAAACTATCATATTGTCGCACGTGCAGTATGCAGTAAATCTGCATAAACAGTTTCGTACATTTTAGACCAGTGCGTATAGGTATTAAGGCAGATGTCGACAGAGGCACAGTCACTATCCCCAGGCGCTATCTTTTAGAGGCAGCGAAGGTAATGACAATGTACCTGTGGCGTACGCTACTAAAAAACGGTCGGGACACTGGCAGTTTGAAGGGTGGCAGTGTCTTAAAAATCGAATTTAAAGGTGCAAGCCTGGCATAGCGCTGATGTCTTTGTATTTGTAATTTAAAAAGTCAGAATTTCTAGGAAGTATTTTCAAGTTTTAAAGATTGGTTAGCGAAATATAGCGGCTAAATTACAGAACATGGTAACCCCCCCCCCCCCCCCCCGCGCCCCATTCGAAAATGGACGTTTTTGATATCCATCGATCCTGCGCCCCTGCTCCAGAGACAAAACGGAAACACGTAAAAATGTTTATTCTCTGGTAAAAGACTGCAGATATAACAAACATTGATCTTCTCGAGCAGACATTGAAAATGTATTTCTGCATTGTAAATTACAGGCTTGAGGGCAAATATAATTAGCGTCCCTGATTAGAAATCCTACCGTAGTTCTTACTACGATCGGATGAGCATCAAAAAGGGAATTGTTTAACTTTCAAACTCCTCCTCAATATCAACATGCATGCCCAGCATTAGCGAAGCCGTCCTTTAGAAGACAGAGACTGAAGGGACAATTAAAGGGAGGGGACTCTCTTACATTACCTCGTGCTTGACATTCTGTGCTTTCGCAGACGTAGGAATTCTCTGAAAGAAAACAAAATACGTTTGTTGCCAACCAGCACAAATGGTTTAACTTTGCACACCACATGGAAGATTAAAGCGATGACGTGAACGCACCCAATGTATTCGTATTTTTTTACGGCATTTTACAGGCCGGGAATAGTTCGTCAACCCGCTTTGCGGTGACTGAGTGGCTTTCACTGCCGCCTGTTGACACCGAATTCGTGGGATTCTATCAAAGCTGCTACGTTCGGAATTCGATAGAAGCGAAATACCAAAATCTCCATGTGCTGTGCATTGTCAGAGAAGGTTAAACAACCCCAGGGGGTCTGGATGAATCCCGCAGACTGCAGTGCGTCGTCCCTTATAGCTGATGTGCCCTTTTGGCATATTAAACTTCATCTCAAGTGCTGCTCACAGAGCTGGAGTTCATCGTAGTTATTTGCAGATGCATAATTGCAACCTGGACCATGCTAGAGATAGTTCGCAATGTTATGGCACACGCAGAGTTTTTCTTAGCATTGTATAACACTGACTGCATGCATCTGCTGCATTTCAACAACCCCCACCCCCTAGAGGCCAAGAAGGAAATAGCAGGCACATGGTAGCGCCATAAATGAAGCAGGTCCTTATGAGAAAGAAAGCTGAATAATATTGTGTGCCGCAGCAGATTCCTGGCGGTGACACTAAACGAACCTAGCACTTGCGACGAATTCTTTAGAAAGAGTGCGCTACCCAAAGGAAGCCCGTGGTACTAGAGCGAATCAGATGAATGGTAGCTTGGAGGTGGTTGTGATGACACTAGTCTTCACCAATGAATGATTAGACTTCCTAAGAGAATCCTTTAGCAGAGAGTCCCGCTTAGATGCTTACATTAGAAAGGAAACATCCGCGTCCCAAACAGAGCGCCAATCTGACATGGACCTCTGCTGAGGCTGAAGTGGTTTGGTTGTAGTCTGTTACATATGCACCTCGATCGTTGAGAACGAGACCAATTTCATTCTGCCAGGGAATCAGCTATACCCGGCCCTTGGTTTCTTTTTTTATGTCAGCGTCGCTTTAAGTTTCAAATGGCCTTTTGCTGAACAGATTGCATACTTTCGAGTCTTAGCTCAACAGCAAGGTTGTCAGGCTGGTTCGCGTCGGGCAGCCCTCACTGGCTACCGCTTACTGATACCACCTCGGCAATTGCGCTGCCAGCAATTGAGACCATGCAAATGCATTAATTCCGCACTTCCCTGCACTCGCACAGCGCTAACATATAGTAGGAGCCAAAGGCATAGCATATTTGCATATACGCACACGCCTGAGTGCGCAGCCGAAATATAAGCTCCGCCACCCTACGCGACAGCAAGCGCTCGTGCCATCGGTCTACGGAGAAGTAGACAGAACATGCACGACTTTGTCAGTATTTTAAGCTTTCAAGGATTCACTCCGACGCCGATGGTACACCTTATGCTCAAACTAGCAGCACTCTATCGGTCAAGCACAACGCATGCTTACTAGCGTACACTGAACATCTTCCGTTGCCACACTAGCTTTCCTTGAAGCAGACACCGCTCAGACACATCTCTGCTCTCTGCCGAGGGCAACCGTAACATTCGTGACCAAGGTCACGGAAGCTCAGGTAAACACAAATCTTGAAAAATCTTTGAGGACCAATTACGGGGCATGAGAAGATTTATGGAGAGCAGCTAGTAGCTGGCAGAGTGAAGAAGAGAATTGATGAAGCGGCTTCGTAGAATACAGAAAATGTGTGAGGTTACAGCTAGGTAATATTTGTCCCCATCCAGGATCAAAGATGATGCTACTAATTACACTTTTTGTCGTTGCTGCATGACAGCCGAAGTAACGTCGCCCATCATGCTGACATGTATCGGAACGTCACGGACAAAGTCATAACAGTGGTCGCAGCGCTTGGGTGATTCGTACTGCGATTCTATAATATCAGTGGCAGCAGTGTGTCATCCTTGGTGCAAGAGAGGCGTAGGATTGAGGGTTTTAGCGGCGCTCCACTATCGCCGCGTCAGGTTTAAACAGCCACTCGCAAAGATGAGGAGATAAATGCGGGCGAATGAATTGCTAAATCCGAAGAGTGTGTGAGTGCTGTGTTGTGCCAAGTGCCAAAGCAGCGGAAAAACGTAGAATGTGCTTTGTAACTTGAAGAGAAGCGTCAGATGGCGAGGACTCGTAAAGGTTTGAAATCAGCGAGGGAGAACGAGAGCGCAAAAATAAAATGGCTGGGCTTCAACCTGGCTTGATTGTAGTTACACGAGTGAAAGATCTGTTAAGCATGGTGAGACACGGTTCGCTTGGTATGAATGTTTTAGTAGTGCACATCAATGCTCATAACCCCCTGATGCCCACTGTCTCAAAGAAAATATAGAGGTCAGGGGTCAAGGTCGAGTTGAAAGGGCAAGGTCCGGTACCAAATGGTCGTGGTCGTATGATCCCGTGGTGATACTAGCATAGCTTGGGTCATACCGCCACGCAGTTCAATTTGATCTTGTGAGACACTGAAGGTAATTCTCTAATCTACAATGAAATTGAAAGTTTACCCCGAGGAGTAGAGCTCTGGCTCTAATAAGCAGAAGCAGTGCGAAGAGGCGACACATCGCGCAGCCAACGTTTCGGGCGGTTTAGGTACGCGCCTAAAATCATTATGCGCTGAGCATGAATAGGCTACACCCTTGTGGCAATGCAAATCAGTCTAACTTTTTTACAAGGGTATAGAATAGACTGCGAACGTACAAAGTGGTCATAACACTGACATAAAACGTACAGTATCTACCATCACACGAGGTATACATTTCGCCGCTACCTATACTCTTACATCATGACGAAAGGTATACTTACTATTTATATGACCATCTGCAATGGCGTGTAAACGTGGTAAAGCCGGCCAAAGGAATAGTCCAAGAAGGATGAGCTTCATGACGTGGTTTATTTCTGTACAAAAAGGAGGCTCCTTTAACTGCGAACAAACAGGTTGTTCTAGTAAGAAATAGAGCAAAAGAATGGCAACATAATGATGTTCATTAACTCAAGACAAAATGCATCAACAAGAATTATAATGAACGGTGGAGGTTGTGATTAGCTGAAGAAATTCAGATTTAACCCGCATATGAGCTTAGTTCGAAAAGTTCATTGCTCAAGGTTCCATAGCAAAGGTTCACGACATTTTTATTCAATATTTAAAACAAAAAAGTGTGGGTGGATTTCGGTTCCTGGCAAGCAACCAACAATTACAGATAAGTGTAAACAACTTTCTCTGGCGGTTTAACTTTTACAAGGGCAGAATCTAGGAAGTGTTGTTAGTTCATAAAAAGAGTAATCGCTGTGCAAAAAGGGCAGCACGAGCGCAAGAACCAGACACAAACCTGCTGCACGGCTCTCTTTTGGGTGAAATACATGTGAAAAGGGCCACAACATAGTATCACCGCACCGAGACATGGCAAGAACCGGGCCGGGTAAATTCTTCTAGTCTCCAAAAAACCGCTGCGCAACAGGCGCCGGTGCGGATCAAACTCAGTACCTTCCAAATGCAAGGTGGATGCTTTGTCACAACACCACCAATCCGGTGCTCTTTTTGCGTTCGTACTGCTTTTTTGCACTCTCTGGATCCTTATGATAAACTAATACATTTGGTTGCCGTGTACTGGAGATATGGTCTTTGCGAGCTCATGTGTTAGTTATTTGCCGGGTTCAGGACACCATCGAGTGCCTTCTAAAATGAGTGCCTTTCATAAAACGAATTCTATATTAGTCAGTTGCGACATTAAGGTGTTCGGTTAGGCTGATTGTAAGAGCTCTAAAACACAATTTGCAGCCAGCATCACGTAAAATCCGTGCGGAGGGGCAGTGTGAGCTTCAAGGAAATTTGAAGCCAGCCGGCCGCGTTGTCGGTGAGCTGACAGCAGGTGAGCATCAGTTGCAGGCGCTGTACAACGCACGATTTCGTTCCATTGGCCGAGGCTGACTTTTCAGCTCGAATTCCCCCGTTCTGCTGCGCAGGGCGCGGAAGTAGGGAGAGTGCTCCGGAACGAAGGTACTAAAGCATGCGACCCCCCCCGCGAGAGGAGGAAGAGGATGCGCAGTGGGATGGAGGGGGTTCGCTCTAAACGCAGATACGGAGACACCCGGCCTTGCCGATGCCACGACTGCGGCTAATTTAATGAAAAAGTCGCTTTTGGCGCGTCGGTTGCGGGAAGCCCCTCCATTCTTCCCGCACTTTAAGGTTCGATGCGTAAAGGCGCGCGGAAGGGCAGGGCAGGAGCGTGCCTGGAACGGGACCGAACTTCCGTTGGGGGTGAGCTCCTTAAAGCAGCTCTTCGCTGTAAAAAAAAATGGTAGTGTTAAGCTTAGCGGATAGGGGATTAATCAGCGTGAGCTGATTGGCATTAGCAGCCGAATGGGCTTCAGCGGTGCAAGCTTCTGGTACGGCGGCAACATGGGTGTCCACAGGTAGACCGGGAACGTAGACAGCAGATTTGTTCTCTCACGCTTGCGATCTCGAGGGCAAACCACATCCGCAGAAGACTCCGCATAGTGGAGCTTTGCCGAGAGCACCTGCCGCGCGTTTTTGCTGCCCAAGTGGGTCATTCTACTTGATCCGGCGCCACCAGTGCCGCAATATTCCCAACGCTTGTGCTTTGGAGACAGCAGCTGCAAAGAAGGCGCGCGCTGAAATGCTTTCGAGGCGGCGCATTTGCGAGGTGACACGGCTATAACGTTGTCTCGGGATGCACGTGGTGGGAGGGTGCAGAGTGCCTGATGCTAACTCTCCAGGGGGTGGAACCTTGGCGCTTCTGAGAGTTGTGGGCTGTGAAGGGTCTGTTTTCACTCTTTCTCGCATGCGCGAGTTACCTCCCTCTTGCTTCAATGCCTCACTGGTGTATAACTGGTGTGGCCCCTCTTAAAACGCAGGAGATGCAACTCACGCGGCAAAAGGCGGTAAAAAATTGGTGGACGCTTAAGCTTCGCCTTTAAGAGTGGAACGCGACAGCGTGTTGCAGCACTACCAGGGAGACGCCGGAACGAGATCGCCCGTTCGGCTCTACGCTTGGCCCGTTAGACAAATCGTTATGCTACGTACGGTGAAACGGACGCGCGTAGCGGAAAACCACGTAGAAGCGCTGCCAGGCGCCTTGCCGAAACACGCGTGACTCAAGTTGAAGTCGTAGTTCGTCGGCAGATCGTTCTCGACAACCCCGGTGCCACGAACGCCAGGATAGCTTCCGCGCCGAATGAACGGGCAGCAAGCCGCAAGCTTCGTGGTGAACGCGCTTTGGATGTGCGCTGCATTGTTCGCCGCTCACTGCGTGATTCCTGCGTCTTCGCACGGCCCTACTGCGCCCGAACAGGACGAGCGGGATTTGCTTCCGTCGCGCGCCATCTGTTGGGGCCACGGTGATTGGGGCAGTGGCGTTCATTGCGAGGAAGAGGAGGAGCGAGGAGCGGAGGATGATTTTGAAGTGATAAGCTTCACTACGCTATTCGACACCGCGCTTCGCGCGAGCCGGCGTATGTCGGAGCACGAGTGACGTCGCGCACAGCGCAGGTGGTCGCCGCCGACTCCGTCGCTTGTTTCCATCCGTTTGTTTCTCTCTCTCTCTCGCTCCCTAGTCACTACTGCGCATGTGCCACTAGCAGCACCGAGCCACAGGTATACCGCCGCTGCGCAGCGCAGCGCCTTTCCTCAAAATCTAACTTTCAATTTTCAGTTTTCTCTTTCCTCTTTCCCTGTCTCTTTTATATCTTCCTTTCCGACGCGGTTCGGGTGTCCACCGTGATATGTGAGACGGTTACTTTGCCATTTCCTTTCGTCAAAAACCAAACAAAACAAGTGATCCGACGGCGTTCGTAGAGTTCATTGACGCTGACAACTTTGCAAAGACCGTTCATTTTCACTAAAAGAAAGGCACACAACCGGGTCCGAGGGTAAATTCAGACCTCTATATCGCTTTCGCTTCGTATATCCTTGATTAGCAGGTCTAATCCGCGTTAATTTTTTCGCTCATGTGCCTCGCGTAGCGCGATACCGAGACCTCCTCCGCGGTTTCAGTCTCAGGAAGTCTTAATGTGACAGCGTTAAGGGCCCCGTGTCGCAGAAAATTCGGTGTCATCAGCGGCGTTGGCCTTGAGCGAAAAAATTAACGTTGATGGGCTAATTCTCGTTAATTTTTTCGCTCACGGCCAACGCCGCTGACGACACCAATTTTTCTGCGACACGGGGCCCTTAACGCTGTCACATTAAAAGACTTCCTGAGACTGAAACCGCGGAGGAGGTCTCGGTATCGCACTACGCGAGGTAAGGCACAGTCGGGGTTCGGCCATAATACAAGCAAGTGCGTTTTCAAACTTTGCGCCTTCCTTCAGGTGCGCGGAAAATCGTCAAGGCTCCGCTGAGAGTGGACTACGCATACCCTCGGTTTGAGCGTTCAGGAGCCACTTGATACGAAAGGAATGGAAGCCCACCAGAAATGTCCCCTCGTTGCGCAACGCCTGCACGACTTCTTACGTGCTGAGTGGGTCAAATGCTTTCTTATAGCAAAAGAAGGGCTACATATAGTTAGAGCCCTTATTCTGCTCGACTCTTTGTCATTTGCTTGGTGGCGTGAATATGGTCTTTTTTTTACTAGGCTTTTCAAAAGCCAGCCTGGTTGTTTGTTTCTGGTCTATGGTCGACTAATCCTGTTAGCATTTACCTTATGCACGTACCTTCTGGAAATGAACAATAACTTCAGCGGTAAATAAAGTTTCTACTCGATTCTTATACAACAATATAATATTAGCGCTGTCGCCAGTTGCCGGTGTACTGGTGCTGCTGCTGTTGCTGATAGGAAGAAAGGAAAGAAAAGTGCACGGGCCTGCCTACTGGCTCAAGCCGAGCTACACTCGCTGCCGCGTGCTGAAAGTAGGTGAGTTAAAGGATAGGAGAGCAAAGATAGAAAGAAAAGGCGCGCGCTTATATGCCCCGGGCCGATCCCAGAGATAGTGTTATACCGAGCCGACCCGTGCCAGTGTGCTTCAAGCCAAGCACTCCGCCATATTCTAAAAATGAGTTTAATATCTGGTGTCCAAAGACACGCAGCAGATATTAAATCAGATATCAGATATCAGGCATGTTGCATGTGCACTGCATGGACAGCGCAGAGAGGTTTTCTAGTAGAATCTCCACGCCATTTGCCATGAGATCTGCAGGTAACCATTCGCTTTTCTCCTTGACGTTGCACTTAAAACGCTCTTACTTTCTCTTTCTTTATCAGCGGGATGTCCAATTCCTCCACAACACTGCGTGCGCTGTTGGCATCCTGATCACTGGCTGCCATGCACACATGTATAAAATTCATTGGTGACGTTGGCTATTCTCTCTACAATGCAATGACAATGCCTTCTTTTCGTACGTACGCATTGTTTTTCCTTTTTCTTGGCTTGACTTTTAAAGCAGTCAGGCTACCCGTCTTTTTTTTTCTGAGCGTGCTTGATTTTCTTAATTTTGTATTTTGTAATGTAGGTTATTGTATGCGTATTCATAAGCTTTGAAAGTTCTGTCAGTGCTATTCTTTCTCTGCGTTTAGAGGCTTCCATGCTTTGATACTTCGTTATCAGACCCTTTGCTTTCTGAGAGCTTGCCAGTACGCTGTTATTGCCCAGTCTGTAGTGTTATTTTTAAGATTATCATTTGTAACTGGACCTGGAAGCTTCATTGACCGCTCTTCAATAGCGTTATCTGTTCTGCAGCGCCTTGAAGTCCCCTATTTTCTTTCTTTCCTCTAAGTCTTTGGTGCGGATCTTCCTGACTTTGTTTCCAATTGCCGCTGCTGAAATTCATGCTGGTTTCACACCTCACTATACTAAAGTCAAAACATTTCACCTTACCGAGTCCCTCTAAAACTCTACCAGCATGCGGGCACAATAAAAGCTCTTACACAAAGTTGTTGAGCTTCTACAGAAGCACACGAAAGTTTTTTTCGGTATTATTTAAGAAGACCGCCACTGCTCGCGCACTAATGAGTAGCAATTTTTCGAATTCGTGTGAAAAAATTGTTTTCCGAGTAGTAGCCGCCGTCTTCATTCTGGATGTGGATTTCGCGTAGCATCACTACGAATCACAAAACTCAAAACAAAGAAATGCATTTGTTGCGCAGAAAGAACACTGCTTTTGGGATACCGGAGCGAAAGCTCTACTCCTCCAGCAAAAATATGAAGGTCATGTGGTACAAAAATTTTACCTTCAAATCAGCAGGAGGGGAGACGTGGCTCTAACATCATGCCACATTACTCGACACGCCTCACCACAGCTGCGTGCGTTGAGCCGATGCGCTGGCTCGCCTCGCAATTATCGAACCACGTGACTTGCTGTCCCTTGTCATAGCTGCGTGTGGGGAGCAGATGGCAATCTTTCAACTGCCGGATATCGCGCGACGGGCTGTTTGCTCTAGAAAAATTTGGAGGACACTTAAGCTTCGTGTTTGAGATTGAGACGCGACAGCGTGTTGCAGCGCTGCCAATGAGTCTACGGATAGCCAATGCCCGTTCGGCGCGACGCGAGGCCCGTTGGGCAATTTAAGGAAAGGACGCCTGTCTGACATATCTCGGTGGACACCTGAACCAAGCCATAAGGGAAGGAAATTGAAATGAAAATTGGTTTTAAGGAGAAGAAATGACGCCTGTCTCACAGTTCTCGCTGGACACCCGTACCGCGCCATAAGGGAAGGAAAATCTCTTGCCTTACGGCGCATTCCATGTGTCCACCGAGATGCGCCATTTTTCGCTCACGGCCAAAGACGCCGACGACACCAGATTTTCTGCGACACGAGCTCCTTAACGCTGCCGCGTTAAAAGCGTGTGACCTGCGCTTATCTTCACACAAAGCCATGTATGAGCTACGGGCCGTTACTAGTGCTTTGACCATGTATTGTCGCCATTCAAGACAAACTACTGATATGCGTTAAGGTGAAGCAAATCTATACCAAGTATAACCATGCTTAACCGCTATGTCGCTCCTCTAACTACAGGTTCACCCGGTTTGAAGCAGTGCTAATTTTATCGAAGACACCTCAGTACGTCAATAGAAATCCTTGTTTTAGAGTATACTGATACGCTTTACCATGAAGAAAGTTATATTTGCCTTCAGAACTAAGCTAACCTGAAAGGGTGTGGCTGGTGGCGTAAGGGTAACGTAGCGAATCTAAACTACAGTTAGGAGTCAAGACTTCAACAAGCATTCATGTGCAGGAGGCAAGTAACCCAATGGTAAGCAACATATCTGGATGCTCAGCCTATGAGAGCACTTGACATGTCTAGAGATGACAGATGGTCTTCCAAAGTTATGTTAATGTCATGCGTAGAATCAATACATGGAGACAAGTTTGTTGGTGAGTTTCATGCAAAATCGCTTTCTGGGACTTGTGGCGGGCCGTTGACTCTTCTCTTGGCTATAATAGAAAAGCCGATAAGTTGTCAACATCGTCATCTGTGGCTAATCGCCCTGCTCCTCACAGCGCCTCGATGGTTACCATCACTAATGACAAAGTACTTTTAAAGGAGTGTGTCCTTAAACTCCGAGCACCACGTGAGCTTTTGCTATTGTGGAATAAAACAACCTAGCCGACTAATGGGTAATAAAGATGCTTTGTATATGCGAAATTTAAGTGTGGTTTAAAAGTTGTGGTAATAACGTTAAATCTTATCGTGTGACCTGTAATGGAATGGGTTATAGTTTTCCAAAAAATTACACAATGAGTGGACTTACTTGTTGCAGTGTAGTCACGTTGTCGCCCTATGAAGGTTGACGAAAGTTAATCCGGACTTTTATACTTCACTTTGGATCATCTGTATTGTTAGAAAATGCACCATAGCAGCCAATTATGAAGAAAATTATTTGAAAACAGCACTTCCAATCCGAAGCTCCATTAGCGAAATGCATGACCTTTGAGTTGTGACGCTCAGACGGAACTTTATTATCCGAGATCCAGAGTGCAATTTTTTAGCTCTTAATTAAATATGGTCGGAAGTTATTCTGAATGACGTGTTTTATTATCTGCACAGCTTGAAACAGTGTTCGAAGACACGTATCCACTCGCCTAGAACCGGCGTTCGTTAATTTATTTAACCTATTCGTGCAGCCAAAAGTTTAATGAACCAGACCACAAAACAAACGAGTTTTATATGTGAATACACATCCTGCTTATTTAGCTTGTTTACAAATCAGGTAGCACGGTACTCACTAGAGGGATCGCGTAGGCTGGAGGCCAGGAACAGCGTGGTGGCGACATTAATCAGCGACGGTTTCGAAGATTGCTCTGCTTTCTTCGAATCAAAAACACAGTTGGTGGTTTGAACTTGGTAATGTTGCTCTGTACATACAGGCGTGCTTTAACACGTACCACCTATTCTGCAAAATACTCGGCAGTCTGTATTGCATATGTGGGTGGTGGTAAGCGGAAAGCGTTGCTGCCCTCGCTTGAAAAATAAAGAATCATAAAACTGCGCGAAGAACAGGACACGGGATCGAAGTAGAAAGACTGCGGTCGCCTTGTCTACTGATACCATGTGTGCTGTCCTTCGCGTAGTTTTATGTTTCATTAAGTCATAGCATCCATCCTCCAATCGTACGCTCCTATCCTCATTTGTTACGCCAAGAATTCCAGAGTCACCATTCCGAGACATTGTGTGCTAGCCAAAAAGCCTCACTCTGCGCAATACATTGTCTAGGCCGAGAAGATGTTTGTCCGCCGTTTGTGAACACATCTGACGCGCAGTGTGCTGGCAGCGCTGCACTTAATCGCCTTTATACCCGTCTCAAGGGCGCTGCCGAACAAGACCTCTTCTTCTGTAGCGTGGTATACGCTTCTGAAGAGATGTGCGTTTCTGCGTCGGCGCAGAGTAAGCCAGCACCGCACATTATTATTGCCCGGAAACCAGGCTACGCTGCGATGGTACGCCAATTTCGAACGCACGAAGAAGCTTAGTTGCTGCTTTCAAAACTCGTCTGATTATTTTTTCACATATCTTGAGCCAGACCCAGTTATAATATTCTAATATCTCCAGCACAGAGCTTCGCTCGACAGTTTGCTTGCTTACAACCCCCCCCCCCCCCTTTTTTTTTGCGAATCAGATGACGAGCAACACAAGTGTTTGAATTAGACGCAATTCATGTAAACCCCGCGTGCTTGAGAGTGCTAGGTGCGCCACGTATGCTTTCGCCAGTATGTGCTCTATCCTTCGTCCGTTTTTGTATTTTATTGGCAAAAACGTAAAAAAAGAAAGCCTCTGGAAGACACAGAAGGCCTGTTCGGTGATGTCTTCCTTACGTTTGCGCGTAAGGAAGACACTAACACCGCGCCACGAAACAACGCCAAATCGCTCATTATGTATTGACGAGACATAAGCATACTTGTGTTGCTTTTCGCACACATTCGAGTCTGCCATTCTATCTACAGCAACGTAACAACAAGAATGACTCAATATGGCAGGCTTCTCTCTACATGAACGAATAACAAGTCGGTCACGGTATGAAATAGCACACTGTAAGTAATAAATGTCGTGAACGCGACCGGAAATATACCACAGGCTTGAATCATGGGCTTTCGCCGCTGAGGAACGAATTGTTGAGCAGCGCGAAAGCCGGATGACTTAGCATACACACTAAAAGAGCGCTTAAAAACAGTTTGCCCGAAGCTAAATTTCTGCTTTCTTGTGAAATTTTAAGCGGCACGTTGATCAACCGGCGAATGAGCACATTAGTTCCCCGCCATGAAATATTAGCCGGATAGAAGTTGACAGACTGCGCAGACACCCAGATATGGCGCTAAGCCTCGATATGGCGCTGACATGGGGCTGAGCCTGGACAGGTTTCTCTGCGAGAAACTGAATCTACTGGTAGATGGCGCTGCATCTAAAGGGAACGGCCGCGATGCAGCCGCGCAGTCCCGCCTAATTCGGGTCGTCAGAATCTGTTTTACTTACCACACGAAAGTCTTTGAATATATCTTCGCGACCTAGCCGCGTGTAGGATCTGTATACAATTATTGCGCTGCAGGATATCTGTGGAGCTGCCAGATGCGGACAGCCGCCTTCTGGTATCGTTGCTGTACGATGTCAGTGCACGCGAAAGATCCCCAGTTGGTCGAAATTATTGCGGAGACCTCCAATGCGGTACCACTTTCTTCCTTTATTCTTTCGCTCAATTCTTTCTTCCTTCTCTTACCGCGTGGTTCTAGGGTTCATCGACAAATGTGAGACAGTTACTGTGTCATTTTCGTTTCCCCAAAAACCAATGTAAATTTTTTCCCTTCAGGAAAACTTGTAGTGGTAACCGATTTCCACGCGCAACACCCGGCCTGGGGATACCGAATAGCGCACGTAAAAGGAACGGCCGTATGGGAGTCCATACAATCGAGGGTGTGACGATCCTTAACGACTTCAAAACGCCTACTAGGATAGGCAATAGCGTCAGCTTGGTCAAAACCCCCGATCTTTCCCTTAGTAAAAACATTAACTCGGCCATATGGACAAAAGCAGGCCTCACGTTATGAAGCGACCCCTACATAGTGAAAACAACCTTCTAGACGGCCCCATACAAACCTCCCCCGTTAAAAACGAGACTCCCAGATTGGGACCGCTTCCGCAAAATTAGGGACAAAACCGCTCCGAAAGAAATCGGCCACCTGAACGAGTGGACCCACGCCTTGAAGGAAGATATAAACGCCACCACAGAGGTCACAGAGGCGATAACCTCGCAACACACGACCGACCCCCAATTGAAACACATGTGGGAAGCCCACCTGAGCTTACAGCTGAGGTGGAAAAAACAAAAACACAATCGCGTCCTCAGAAAGATTATAACACAGGTGGAAAGAAAAATAAAAGCCTACGCGTTCGAGCTGAAAAGACAACAGGTGGACAGGTATGCGACAGCATGAACGGGCACCTGGGTAAGAAAAAAACGTGGAATCTGCTGCGACACTTACTCGACCCCACACAGACCAAATCGGCTCAACGCAATAGGCTAGCTCAAGTAGCGCACAAACATGCAGGTAACACAGAAGGCTTGGTCAAAGAACTCAAGGATAGATACCTATACACCACGCAATCCACCAACCTCTTCCATGGTATAAGGGCGAGCCGAACGCAGAATTAGACCAGGAATTCAGCACGGCGGAAGTATGGCAAGTCATGAGTCAACTAAAAACGACAATAGCCGCAGGACCCGTAGGCGTCACCAACAAAATGTTGAGAAATCTAGAGCTTACGTCAGTGACTGCCCTAACTGACCTAATCAACAAACTCTGGAAGGAGGGTGAAATCCCTCAAGAATGGAAACACGCCCAAATCATCTTTGTACCTAAACCAGACAAGAAGCTAAGAGCCGAAAACCTAGGACCCATCTCCCTTACATCGTGTTTAGGGAAACTAATGGAACATGTGGTTCTAAACAGACTCCAGGGATACTCGGAGGATAACAACTTCCTACCCTCCTCCAGGCTATGCTTTAGAGCCAAACTGTCTACGCAGGACGTCATGATTCAACTTAGTGAAGATGTAATCCCCAAAAACAAGAAAAGGAGAGCTATCCTCGGATTAACTTAAACAAGGTCTTTGACAACGTGTGACACGAGGCCATCCTCACTAACCTATAGAGGCTAAATCGAGGATTCAGAACATTCAATTACATAAGATCGTTTGTGGATCAAAGAACGGCAGAGATATCGCTCGGTGGTTGATCTCGGATCCTATACGCATATGCTGTCGGGGGACCCCGCAGGGCTCGGTACTCTCGCCGTTCTTATTTAACCTGGCCCTCGTAGAACTACCGAAACACCTCGAGGCCATCCCTAATCTCAGACACACTTTCTCTGCCGACAATATTGCCCTCTGGATTATGAAGGGAAGTTATGGGGAGATAGAAGAGACCCTACAAAGGGCAGTCGATACCATAGAAGCCTACGTTAAAACGGTAGGACTAGAATGTTCTCATTCCAAATCGGAGCTCCTAATTAAAAGAGACATTCCGAGAGGACAGAAATCCAGCTCCCCCGCCAGCCAACATAAGCTTACAAGTGCGAGGCAACGTAATTAGACAAGTGCGTTCCATCCGAATCCTTGAAATGACAATCCATGAGAACCGACAAAATACCGAAATAATCGAAAAATTAAACGCCTCAGTTTACCAAACCATTACACTGATCCGACGCATAACGTACAGGAGAACAGGAGTTAAGGAAAAAGATCTATGTCGGTTGGTGCAAGCCTTCGTCATAAGCAGGGTGAATTACGCCTTCCTCTATCTACAGTTATACAACGCTGAGAAACTCAAAAGTAAAGACTCATCAGGCAGGCCTACAAGGCAGTCCTAGGTCTACCTGTCAAAACCTCCACTGAGAAGTTGCTGCAACTCGGCCTACACAACACGCTAGACGAATTGACTGAGGCGCACCGTAGAATGCTTGAGCACAGGCTCACTAGAACCAATGTGGGTAGAGCAATCCTAGAAAAGCTCAGAATAAACGCGGAACCGCTCAAAGCGGATGCTCAAAAAATTCCGTCCAACCTCCGAAGGACAATCACGGTAAAACCATTACAGAAAAATATGCACCCCGTCCATCACGAAGGAAGACGCAAGGCCAGAGCAAAAGCCCTAGCTGAGAAACTTGAGGGACGACAGGACGTAGTGTACGCAGACGCGGCAGCTTACCCAACACCCGAGAAAGCATTCACGATAGCCGCGGTGATCGAGGAAGGCCAACCCATAGCAAACGCGACAGTACGCACCAGCTCCTCAGAAATAACCGAAGAAGCGGAAATCGCCTTGGCGTTGACAAACCCGCGAGCAGAAGTGATTGTCAGCGATTCAAAAGCAGGCACTGGCAATTTCGCCAAGGGCAGAATATCTCCAATCTCCCTGGGACTTCTCAGGAATTACCCTAAAGACAGGACAGACGTGGAATTGGTTTGGGTACCGGCTCACTCGTCAAACCCGGGGAACGAGGCAGCCCACGATAAAGCTCAGGGATCTATCGGCCGAGATGTGGATGCTAACTCGGACGTCAAAATGACGAGAGACGGCCTTAATACCTACCATGAGATTACTGAGCATTACAGGCTAGAAAGGCTAGCCTTCCCTGCTCCGCATAAAAGACTAAGAAAGAACAGGATGTACTGTGGAGACAACTTCAAACAAAAACTCTCTCTAAGCCAGCTGTCCTATGCCATGTGTAGACGGATAGATTTAAGCCGGAGTGCAGCAAATGTGGCGGCAAAGCCACCGTGGACCACATCTTCTGGGACTGTTCGAGAGATCCCCCACCAATATCGCTCAATGGGCTCGCGTCCCCGGGCCCGTGGGAGACCTGGTTGCTCAGCTACGACCTGGAAACCCAAGTACAGGTGGGGACGAGAGCCGAAGAGGTCGCCGCCAGTCTCCACTGACGGCCACCTAACAAGATCAACAAACCCATTTATAACTCAAGCCGGTAATAAACGTTTTCCAATCCAAAAATCCCTTCAGGACGCAAGGTTGCGGAACTGTGAGGCAGAATTCAGGTTATGTACTAACGTTGCATGTAAGCAACAGGCTACGACGAAGTGACGCTGACAGCACAGATAAGAAAAGCATCAGTCTGCTTGCATCAGTCTGCTGCATCAGTCTGCTGGTCTGCTTGTTGATATTGAAATCTTGACGAGCGTTTTGCCAAGACAGTGTTAAAAGATTTAATTGCACAGTAGTTGGGAATGCAACAGATGCAATCGAAGATGACAATTTGGAAGGATGGGGAGGGTCCACGTCCCAGCAATCTTAAGAAGAATAGTAATAACGGTGAAGAACCTTAAAAGGTATCTGGAAATAGGCACCTGGTAAAACAGTAGACCGTTTGCAGGAATATAGCCGCCGCAGTGGCTCAGTGGTTATGGCGCTCGGCTGCTGACCCGAAAGACGCGGATGCGATCCTGGCCGTGGCGGTCCAATTTCTATGGAGGCGAAATTGTAGAGGCTCGTGTACTGTGCGTTGTCAGTGAACGTTAAAGAACCCCAGATGGTCTAAATTTGCGGAGCGCTTCACTACGGCGTCCCTTATAGCCTGAGTCGCTCTGGGACGTTAAACCCTATATAACCAAAACAAATCAGAAACATGTTTCCAAAATAAAACTAAAAATCCTCCTTTCCTCAAATACGGCACTTCACTAAAATTATGAATAAAACGTTCTGCCTTTAGTGAAATTTTTATAGTTTTTGACCCAAGACTACCTAATGTTGATAGTATCGCTTTGCCTATGCTTTATATTGAGAGATTCCTAGGTGTGAAAAAGGAGTAATGCTTGCTCTGAAGAGTTTCTGGTGCCTTCTTCGCGATTTTGAAAGATTTTATGAAAGCTTATCGTCTCTTAGGCTCAAGAGAAGTCGCGTTTAAATTCTGCTGTTACATTTTCACGTTTTAATAAGCCGACTTTAGCGCCACCAGAGTAAATATGGCCTGCAAACCGTGGCTCCTAAAGGGCCCAATAAAATTCGCATCAGGGGCACTCAGAATTTCCAAGGCTGAACGCAGCTCCTGCTTCACTTCTGCACGTAACTCCAACCTCGGGAATGCGAAACTTCCAGCTGCCTCTCTGCTTTTATCTAGTTGTGGTATTTTCGCCCAGCCACTTTGTATTCCAAAGCCGTGATGCCAGAATGATTTGGTACGGGTGACGCGAAGAGAGTGAATGTGGCCAGTGTGGAATAAAAATGACCAATAGCGCTTTTGTTTTATTATATAGCGCGAAAATCGCAACCTGTCGGGCATACAGAAAGTATGCGGTCAAAGGCTACACATTTTTACTTAGTGCAATATAACTTCAATCACGCCATTAGAATAATGATCGCAAAGAGCGGGAAACAAGGGGCGGAGGAGTGGCCATGGTCTTAAAAAGTGATATACACTTTGCGGAAATGCGCGACATTCTCGGTGTAGAAGCCGTTTGGTGCAAAGCTCACCTGAAATACAAACCTGTTAACGTGGGCGCGGTGTACCGGCCAACAAATGCTGAAACTGTGTATCTGAATCTAATCTTCGATTACATGTATAAATATGTCTATGGCTCTATGATCATATTAGCTGGCGACTTCAATTGTCCGCTTGTTAACTGGACTACTTTATGTTCAACTGATGCAAGAAGTAATGTCATGTATCGTATCCTGTAACTCTAGAACTTGTACAAATTGTTAGTGAGCCTATTCGTGCGCAAGGAACATCGAATTCTATAATAGACTTGGTGTTTGTTAGTAATAACTTTAGAATTGATGATTGTAAAGTTTAAGTGTCAAAAGGAATTTCTGACCATGAAACGGTACTATGTACGCTGAACTTGCCAAACATGGATCGCCAGTGGGGCCCGACGAAATATGTGTGCGCATTTAACAGAGCGAACAATGCGGCTGTTATGACTTATGCATGAATTTAATGATTTTCATGATTTGTATGTTAAGAGTACAACCACTGTTGACGCCTTGTAGGTACAATTTAAAGAGCATGTGATGCACTGCATCACAAATGTCATTCCTTTGAAAAAGAAGGCAACATGCAAGCACAATCCGTGGATTACTCGAGAAATAATCCCCATGAAACGAAAAATTAATAGGCTAAAGCAACAGAATAGGCGACGAGCAAGCTTAGAAATAAAGGTCAACATAAGTTCGCTAAGAAAACAATTAAAAAATAAAGTACTCGAAGCTAGAAAACGATTTTGTGGCACTACACTTAACAACTTCCTTAAAAATTCCCCGGCCATGTTCTGGATGTATGTAAACAGAAAGAATGTTGCTGCTAGTTTGCCTACAGGTGGGAAGCTTTTACTTCCAATCGATCTTCACCTCGGACAATGGTGTTTAATAACAGAAAAAGAGGAGCACTCGCAAAAAAAGAAAAAAGGAAAAACAAAGACGTTTCTGGGCCCGTACGGGTCCCTTGTTCACAATGGCAGCGGATGGGCGAAGGTGGTTACTTATGTACGGTGCAGGTGACGTAATGAGCATGCGTAGATCTCAGGAAGATTACCCCTCGTTTGGTTTAATACATGTGGTGTCGTCACTTCACATCCAAACGACACCACACGTATTAAACCGAACGAGGGGTAATCTTCCTGAGATCTACGCATGCTCATTACGTCACCTGCAGCGTTCATAAGTAACCACCTTCGCCCATCCGCTGCCATTGTGAACAAGGGACCCGTACGGGCCCCGAAACGTCTTTGTTTTTCCTTTTTTCTTTTTTGGCGAGTGCTCCTCTTTTTCTGTTATTATGTTCCCTCCTCGCCCGATGGGATTCCGTCAAACGATCGACTACAATGGTGTTTAGGAACATTAGCGTGCCATAGTAATGAATTTCGTGGCACTACACTTAACAACTTCATTAAAAATTCCCCGGCCAAGTTCTGGAGGTATGTAAGTAGAAAGAATGTTGCTGCTAGTTCGTCTACAGGTGGGAAGCAGCAAGCTGACTCATTTAACAATTACTTCCATTCGATCTTGACCGCCGACAATGGTATTTTAAAAACATTAGCGTGCTAGAGTAATGAGTCAACACAACTTTCTGGCGCTCCGGTCATAAGTGTACCTGGGATTATTTCTCTGTTGTTGAACTTTGATGAAAGAAGAGTTGGGGTCCTGATGGAATTCCGAACTGTTTTCTTAGGCGTTATGCCGAAACAATCAGCGAATATCTCTATCTCATATTTTCTAGTCACTTAAGGACAGCTGTCTGCCCGCTGAATGGAAGATAGCCAAATTGTCTCCATTCACAAATCAGGCGACGTAATCTCCCCGTCCAATTTCGGCCTATATCCCTCACATGTACCTGTTGCAAAATTCTTGAGCACATCTTATTAAAATTTCCTAAAGAACATACTGAGACTCAAAACTTCATGCACCAAAACCAGCATGGCTTCCGAGCAGGTTTGTCCACTGTTACCCAACTGGCCGAAATTTTTCATGACCTCGCACAGGGAATCAATGACCAAAGTCAAAGTGATATAATTTTCCCCGATTTCTCAAAGGCTTTCGATCGTGTGGCACATGCTAAACTGAATTTTAAACTAAGCAAAATACTTGGTCATGGTCCCGTTACGAGGTGGATAGCCAGCTACTTATCAGAACGCCGACAATATGTGCAATACAATAACCATGCCTCTGATATCGTTCCCGTCATTTCAGGCGTGCCACAGGGCTCTGTTCTAGCACCATTTTTGTTCATTTTATACATAAACGACATAACATATCGCGTTGATGTGAAGGTGCGTCTCTTTGCGGATGATTGCGTGCTATATCAAAAAATAAACACTCAAGCAGGCCAGGTAAGGTTAAACACAGCTTTGGTCAACGTCATACAGCGGTGCAATACATGGCAAATGTAATCAACATGGAAAAAACTGCAGTGATGTCTGTCACAAATAAGAAAACAAAACTTAGCTTTCCTTATGACACAGGCAACGGCGTTCTCAAAACAGTAATTGAAAAGAAATACCTTGGTGTGATGATTTCTGATGATCTGAGCTCTAAAGCCCAAGTACAAAACATTACCAAACAAGCAATGACAGTTTATACTTCCTTAAACGCACCTCACGCTTTGCAACTTCAGATACCAAGTTACTCGGGTATAAAGACCTTATCCGTCCAATTTTAGACTATGCGAACGTCGTCTGGTTTCTGTATATGCGAAAAGATGCACACACGCTCGAATCAGTTCAACGAAAAGCTGTTCGGTTTATCTACCACAGGTACCGGCGCACGGATTCTCTCATACAGCTGCTTTCCTGCGCAGGCCTAGGCACCTTAGCAAGCCGCGTCACACACCATAGACTAAAGATTCTTTATCAAATAATTTATAACGCATTCACCATAAATCCTTCAACTTACATTACTTTTAATAATTCTAGACTAACACGTCACAAGCATGAATTTACAATTCATGAATATTCTTGTGCTAACAATACATATAACTTTTCCTTTTTCCCTCGAGCCACAAGAAAATGGAACGGCCTGGATAAATCTGTAACTGCGCTGGCTTCATTTGAAAAACTCGCTGAGCCCGCAGCCTCATCGGTCCTATCAACAAGCCAGACCTGATTATCATGTTCAGACTTTAATGGTTTTGTGTTGTTGCCCGGTCGTTGTGTATCTAGTTTAATACTGTATGAAGGAATATAACAGGTTGGTTCCATCCTGCTCCTTTGCAAGGCCGGCCTTTGCTAATACGGATTCCAATGTTGGGCCAATTACCTCCACTGCTTAGGATGTGTTTGAACGCATGCTTTGAAGACCAGAATTGCGAACTATCTTTCGTCAACTATGCCGCACTCGATGTGACCGTTTATTGATGTTTTAATATCTTGTTTCTTTAGACCTCATTGCTGACCCTTGTGTTACTGTCCGTTAATTTGTAACTTGCTTATAAATCCACTCCTGTAACAGTCCCAGTGGAACTAACAGTAAGATAAATAAAAAACCTACTCGCTTAATCTGCCACGTGTTCAATAAAGCACAGTTTAAGAATAGTTTCATTGGTGTGTTTCAAGAAAAATAAAAAAATAGTGAGCCATGTTCTTTCGAACAAGAAACCGGCAGAAAAGGTGCGACGCTCTGCCGACCAATTTTTTCGTACTGCTCAGTTCAACCGACCAGTGTCAAGGCCTACGTAATATTTATTTCGAAGAATTTGTTATTGATATCTTCTGCAAGGCCTAGGAACGTTTATGCTTCGCGCTATTTCGATGGGATCTGCTTTGTAGCAGGATCGACATTGGAGAGAACGCGATGCGATGGTGTCCTGGCCAACGAAACACAAATTAACTGCTTTATATATTTCTTCTGAGGTTTTTAACTATTTTTCGCTTCTAGACATGATATAAAGGAGGAATGAGATTGCTGCTGAACGTAAAGAAGATGTGAGCAAAGAAGCCACGGTGGAACAAATTTATTTGTGGATTGATGCCCAACGCAGACCAATAAGTAAAACAAGTAAAATAAAATAAGTAACAATAAGTAAAACTGCTCAGAGAGCCTCTGAAACTGAAGCGGTTCATTTTTTCCGAGGATCGAGAATGATTACCCCTTCAACATGTCGCTACGATCAGGTAGGTTTCGTGAAGGTCAAACCTGCAATCGCATTAAAGAGCTGCGAGCTATAGAGGGGTCACAGCACTCAGGCGAAAATGCGAAGTTAGATCCCGCGAGGAGTGGCCGCTTTGCGATTGAGGCAATAGATGTGCTGTGCGATACCACAGCCCCGTGATGAATCCCAGGTGGTCGAAATTATTCCGCCCTTCTTTCGTACAGGGCCTGTTTATCTTTGTATTGTTTCACTCATTGCTTCCATTCCCTCGTAGGATAGTTAGGTGTCAAAGAAAAATGATCCAGTTATTACGCCATTGTCACATATATTAAGGAGCCTAAATTAAATCTTAAAGGAAAGAGTTGTGAAGAAGACGACGTGAATTAACCGAAGAATAAAGAAGAGGAAGAAGAAGCATTCGGTGAGGTGGAGAGAGATGATTGGTGGAGAAGAGAAGAACACGACGACAAGGGTTACGTGGACTAACACCGAGGCTATAAAAGGGCGAGTGAGAGCGAGGCACTGGGGGGAACAGGAGATAAGCGGAGGCTCCGGCGGGTCAGGGACACATCGATTGGAAGAGAGCGACGCCGGCTACTGCTACGGTGAGCTCGCGTTCTACGGCAACGCATCGTGGACCTCCTGCCGTGCCTGAGCCCGTTCCGAGGAGTCGACGGAGGGCGCTACCATCTGCTACGGCCAGGGGTATCTCCAGCGCTGCTGCCACCCATCCGGGTGGTGCTCCCAAAGCAAACAACACCGGCATCACCTCCACGGGCGCTTGGACCGGGAGCTTGTACGACACAGCCAGCGACGCCGCCAGCGACGCCAGCCAAAGCACGTCGAACGCCGCCAGCAACGCCAGCCCAAGCACGCCGAACGCCGCCTCGACGCCGGCTACGGAATCCATACAACGCCGCAGCCACACCGAACCAACCGTGAGCACGCCGACCGCTAATAGTAGAACGCTAGTAGTAGACGCTGTTAGCAGTGTGCCCGGGTCGTGTGCATTTATAGTATTTGTGTTTTGTGTTAGTTTTGTTAGTTTTGTGTTCTACTGTGTGTGCCACGTAGGGCGTATTAAATGTGCGTTTGTCTGTGTACACCCGTCGCCTAGTCCATTCTTTCGGTCCGAGTGTTCTCCGTGGAGATCCGTGACAAAGATAAGTGACGAGCCTGTGCCAGGATTCATTTCCTTTTTTCTTTTTTGCTTTGTCTCGGATTTTTCTGATCTCTCGACGGCAGAAAGTATGGATTTGGCAAAAACGTTAGAACTGGCGCTCAAGCTGGGGTTAAGCAAAGAGGCAATGCGTCTCTATGAGGAGGAGGCAAAGAGGCAGAGAGAGGAGGCAGATAGGCAGAGAGAGCAAAGGGCGCAAGCACGCGCAGACGCTCGTGAAGCAGAAGAACGCGAGGCGAAAAGAGCTCGCGAGGCAGAAGAGCGAGAACAGAAAAGAGCTCGTGAAGCAGAAGAGAGCGAGGCGAAAAGAGCTCGCGAGGCAGAGAGAAGAGCTTGCGAGGCGGAAGAGCGAGAAGAGAAAAGAGCTCGCGAGGCAGAAGCACAGGAGAAGAGAAGGATAGAAGGGGAGAAGGAGTTTATTTTGTGGAAACATGCGCATGTCGCTGGAGGATATGAGGAGATCACGGACAATGATCAGCGTTCCTTAGCGGGTACAGAATCTCCTAGACCGGCCAGAGTTTGTCCAAGGAAGCTGATGGCTCCTTTCGATGACAAAAGAGATGATCTGGACGCATATCTGCAACGATTCGAGCGGATAGCTTTGGGGCAAGTCTTGGAGCGCAGTGAATAGGCCGCGGCATTGAGCATGTGTTTAGTTGGAGAGGAGCTGAATGTGCTTGGAAGGATGCCCGCTGCTGATTCTATGGACTACGACAAAGTCAAAAGGCGCTCCTCTAAAGCTTCAGGCTTACGGCACAGGGTTTTCGTGAGAGATTTCGCACCGCGAAACCTGAGGATTCGGAAACCGCTAAGCAGTTTTCCTGCAGTCTATCCAACTATTTTGATAGGTGGCTTGATATGTCAGACACAGAAAAGAGTTTTGAAGGCCCCGCCGCGGTGGCTCAGTGGTTAGGGTGCTCGACTACTGATCCGGAGTACCCGGGCTCGAACCCGACCGCGACGGCTGCGTTTTCGTTTTTATGGAGGAAAAACGCTAAGGCGCCCGTGTGCTGTGCGATGTCAGTGCACGTTAAAGATCCCCAGGTGGTCGAAATTATTCCGGAGCCCTCCACTACGGCACCTATTCTTCCTTTCTTCTTTCACTCCCTCCTTTATCTCTTCCCGTACGGCGCGGTCAGGTGTCCAACGATATATGAGACAGATACTGCGCCATTTCCTTTTCCCCAAAAACCAATTATTATTATTATTAAGGTGTGCGTCACAAGCTGTTAAAAGAGCAATTTTAGCGTGTTGCAGCTCAAAGCTGGCGCTATTCCTGAAAGAAAGAAAGTTGTGTTAGCTGGAAGAGTTCGCCGACACTGCAGACCAGTTCCTCGAGGCTCAAGTGTTAAGAAATTGAGTAAGGCAAAGGAGGAAACCCAAAAGACCTTAGAGACAGATGCGGCAAAACCAAGATAATATGGCGGTGCATCTAAGGCGCCAGTAAGGTGTTTTCTCTGCAGCAAGGTGGGGCACCGTGCACCTGACTGTCAGACTAGTAGCGCTGCCCAGAAAACACAGGTTGTGTGTCAAGGTTGTAAGAGGAGGGGTCATACTCCGGATGAGTGCCGATACAGAACTCAGGACCGCGTTGCATGCGTTGTCGACTCTAGGGTAGAACTTGTCACACCACCCGAAGTTACACAACTGAAAGGAGAGCAAACGCCGCTGGAAAATCAGGCAGTGAGTGGAACACCCAAGTCGAAAGCAGCAATGCCGGTGGTGGTTGGGCAAATAGGGCACCGTCCTATATTGGTGCTTAGAGACAGCGGAGCCAACACAGTCTTGGTTCGGAGAAGCCTGGTGAAGGACGAGGATCTTACAGGGGAAGCATCGGTCGTCACTCTGGTAGACAGCACAGTAAGGTACCTTCCTGAAGCCAGTATTCTAGTGTCCACGCCATATTATACAGGTAGTGGCAAAATGCGTAGACCAACCCATTTACGATCTCATCTTGGGAAACATTACGGGTGCAAGAAGCGTTGAAGACCCCGATCCCGAGTGGAGGATGCTCGACGGTGAAGAACATCCAAAGGAGGAAAGGCCTGCGACAGCTCAGACGGGTGCAGCCAGTTTCTCGTCGGCAGTGGAGACAAGAGCTCAAGCGATAGCCCGAGCAACGCAGCGTCCGCTGTCTACTCCTGTTACGATGTGCCGAGCGTAGCACCGGGCGAAATTGCAATTAGGCAAAAAGAAGACCCCAGCCTGAAGACCTGCTTCGAAGGAGTCGGGGAAAAGGTGAAAAGAAAGAAGAGTCGGACGTCATTCGAGTATCAATTGGTAAGCGGCCTTTTGCACAGGGAATGCATAATTAGTTCAGGAAGGCGGGTCCAACAGCTGGTGTTACCAAGAGATATGCGAGAGACCATGCTACGCTTAGGACATGACGCCATTTTGGCCGGACACCAGGGTGTTCAAAAAACGGTGTGTGGGATCAACGAGGAGTTCTTTTGGCCGGGTGTTCAGAGTGACGTTAAGCGCTTTGTCCGCTTATGTGACGTGTGCCAGCGCACAGTTCTAAAGGAAAGAGTTGGTCCCGTACCTGTGGGCAAGATGACAGCCATTGACCTACCATTTCAAAGAATGGCTATTGACATTGTGGGGTGGGATAAGGTAGTAATAAACCCCAATTTTTTAATGAAGACAGAAGATAGCGTTGGAATGGACTTCATGAGTGGAGACAACTGAACAGCTCTAGGTATCTCTGGCATGTATCTTGTTGTTGTTGTGTTGAAGTATCTCTGGGATTTATCTTGTTGTTGTTACTGCTGCTGTTGGTGTTATGTGATCATATAATGGAGTGGGTTGTGAACACGAACATGTTTATTAAGGACTCTGCACGGACGGCGGCAGTGGTGTGTCAGTGTTCTGAAAACGCAGTTTGGTGTGCTGTGTTGGTGGTGTGCGTTTGGTGTGTGCTGGACATCTGCGGTGTGGTGTGTGCTGGGTCCGGGGTCGCCACAGGGGATTGTCAGTTGGCTAGCTGGCTTGAAGATGAAGATGACGTGAGCAGTTTTTCATGGAAAAACTCTTGAGAGAGGGGGCTTTTGTCACATATATTAAGGAGCCTAAATTAAATTTTAAAGGAAATAGTTGTGAAGAAGACGACGTGAATTAACCGGAGAATAAAGAGCAGGAAAAAGAAGCATTCGGTGAGTTGGAGAGAGATGATTGGTGGAGAAGCTTTCGGTGAGGTGGAGAGAGATGATTGGTGGAGAATAGAAGAAGACGACGAAAAGGCATACGTGGACTAACACCGAGGCTATAAAAAGGCGAGTGAGAGCGACACACTGGAGGGAACAGCAGAGAAGCGGAGGCTCCGGCGGGTCAGGGACACATGGGTTGGAAGAGAGCGACGCCGGCTACTGCTCTGGTGAGCTCGCGTTCTACGGCAACGTATCGTGGACCTCCTGCCGCGCCTGAGCCCGTTCCGGTGACTCGACGGAGGGCGCAACCACCTGCTACTGCCAGATGTATCTGCAGCGCTGTTGCCACCCTTCCGGGTTGTGCCCCCAAAGCCAACAACACCGGCATCACCTCCACGGGCGCTTGGGCCGGGAGCTTGTACGACACAGCCAGCGATGCCGCCAGCGATGCCGCCAGCGACGCCAGCCCAAGCACGTCGAACGCCGCCAGCAACGCCAGCCCAAGCACGCCGAACGCCGCCTCAACGCCGGCTACGGGATCTATACAAAGCCGCAGCCACACCGAACCAACCGTGAGCACGAACGCCGACCGCTAATAGTAGAACGCTAGTAGTAGACGCTGGTAGCAGTGTGCCCGGGTCGTGTGTATTTATAGTATTTGTGTTTTGTGTTAGTTTTGTTAGTTTTGTGTTCTAGTGCGTGTATCACGTAGGGTGTATTATAAGTGCGTTTGTGTGGGTACACCGGTCGCCTAGTCCATTCTTTCGGTCGGAATGTTCTCCGGGGAGATTCGTGACAGCCATTTTCTTTCCTGAAAATCAATTCCAAAAGCACGCAATAGTTTGCGTTAGTTGAACTAAATTTCGCATCCTTTCGGCAAGGGTGAAGCGAAAAACGAGCAGCAATGAGAATAAGACTGAAGAAAATATACGCGAAGGCAAAACAATTACCCAGCATGGCATACATGCTGGCCTTGGAACAGCGCGTAGTCTGGATACCAGCTCGTGAAACAGCGTGGGTTGTCTACGTATAGAATGTGTCTAATGCGGATAGGCGCATAAAACCTATCCACGTTACCATGGAGACATTTTAATGCGAATTCATCGCACGATTTTGTAACTGACATTTTCTTAAAACTGTTTCTTTTTTTCCAGTGCAGTGTCTCATTTTTCTTCATGGGATTGTGGAAAATGAAAAAAAAAATTGTATTTCACAATATCATAAACAATTACCGTGTTTAGCTGGCTTGTATATATTTACTAAGTGAAACGCAAGGATTGTGGTGAATTTTTCGGCCGTATTTGCTTTTGATACTTGTGAATAATAAACGCAATGCGGTGCTCTACGAATTGTTGCCGATATCTGGCCACTCCCCACAGGCTGGACCAAGTGACTCGTTAAGGCTAGAGAGTTGACTCCAAAGTAAATGAAACGAATTCAGAGGCAGCAGAAAGTAAAGCCGGTAGCATATAAGGGTGAGTAACATGGGGCGAATTTTTTCGGATAATGTGGCTCCGGTTGGAAGCGGACAGCTCTATTCGAGACGGACACGAGAGGGGTATGTTCCACCGCGCATTTAATAAGAGTATGTCATAATGGTGCCCTGGAAAATATCAAGAGAGAATTTCGATGCTTCAGCGGTAATCTTTTTTTCACCACCTACAACGATACCTTCACGTGCGGAATCTGCAGCGCAGGAGTGGAGGCAGAAAGAGAGAAATAACTTTAATCCGCACCTGTCAAAAATGACGCGGGAGAAGGCTTCAGCCTAAACCCCCATTCATTCTCTTAACATTCGGGTGGAATCCCTTGGGACTCGGCGGCAGTAGGGGCGAGACCAATGGCTGCGTTGTTCTGCTTCGTTGTTAAGTAACAAGGTCTCCCAGGATTGTACATTTCTACTCGGTAACCGCTCCGAGTGGTACGTAGATTGACTTCCTTCAACCATAACAGATGTTCTGCCTCCTCGAATAGAAATGTGGAGGTAGAACATCTGTAATGGCGGAAGGAATTGAATCTACGTATCATTCGGTGCTACAAGGTGCGGTTACGCATTTATGTCTGCAGCTCACCAAATGAACGAAAACGTGCCTTGACACCAAGGGAAATCATGATAAAATGCAGTGTCAAAAATTATTTCCAGCACCCAACCTAATTTATATCTTCGTAGAACCGTATACACAGATACTTTGAAGATTATTGTTAACAAACACCTGTGCCCCGTGCAAGTGCTGAAAGTGCAAATGTATGGCGCAAGGAAAGATTTTATGCTCCCAAAGCTTGCATCGATAATGGAACCAGGATTAGTTCACCGAATGAATTCCTTCCTCACCGGTATGCCGCAAAATATAATGGTTGTGATGTCTGCTTGGCTGGATATTTGACCCGTGCATGCGCTTCGAACGTGGCAAGCCCTATGACATTCATTGACTTTGAACTATCGATATCAGAGGCTTCCCTCAGTGTCCTCTATTCGAGGCGGAAATCTACTGTGAAGGCCTCGCCGGTAAGCATTGCATAGCTTGATTCACTGTTGACTGACTGCTAGCTGAACGTGAGCAATATTAAGCGAACGGTAGTTTTGCCGGAGTGCACGATTAGTACAAGCAACGGTTACTGTTGTTAGAATGTGCCACTTTACATCCGTAACCCACAGTACCTTGAACGCGACAATGCTTGCTAGTCTCATATAATAAAGGTAGCTATTCTGTAGTCATATGTATGCATTATGAAGTTGTTTGTCAGAATTTATTTATCTATTAATGAAGCTCTCATATATAGGTATATCACTCGTGTGTTGCAGGCAAGTGTTACTGTTCATTGTGGATCGGTCCGTGCCATGTAGCAGTGGAGGAGGTTCGCTCCCGGAAGTGTTAATAGGATTCAAAAATACTCTAAACATTAGACATTTCTTCTTTTCAAAGAGCCAAGTTAAGTAGAGGAGCCGCGGAAGGTAGCTCTTCTTGAGACGTAATCGCTTGCGTTTCACTGTAAAATTTAACTTCCTGGTTACTTGTATTTCGGAATCTACCGGCAATCAGCGTCATCGGGATACATATGTGGTCAGTCAAAATGTGGAATCCTGTGTATAAAGTGTAGTATGGCTAAACGAGCCATCTCTGATCGCGCACAACAAAAGATTTAGAAGTTGAGAACTGCGGATTAAATTCCACATCCCGAGTTTCCTAAATAGTAGCTGACGTTGAACTGCAGACGAATGGTCTCGTATTGTGCAGCCGTTTATCTGTGGCCTCTGCGCCAGGCGACGTCTGCTCACCAGCCGAAAGCTAGACCGAATGAGTGCAAAGTTGGAGATATAACATAAAACAGACACCCGAAAAAACGTTCACAATACAATTTCGGTAATTTTTCTGGCAGTATATGTGGCTGCAAAAGATGCAGGGAAACCTATTTTCTCCAAATATTAGCCCGTTTCGAACTTTCAGCTGATATACTGCCTATTTGACATCTGCACATGTGTTAGGTCAGTAAAAATTTGTCTGATATAGTTTGTGTTGGACTGACTGAACATGAGAATCTGATAAACGCCGCGAGATGTAGAGGTAGCAAGGAAGTAATTCGCAGGGTTTTAACATAGTTAAACCGAGTAGGCGCGCAAAAGTTGTGTTTATCACGGTTGTTTGCTTTTGGTTTCGCTATAGTGATGTTCGTCAGTACGTCTGGCAACTTTAGACTCAAATTACGCTCTGATCGAGGTTAAGTTGATCTAATCTGTTCGCGCCGCAGATGGAAGTCGATTAAGGCGACGATGTGCAACACACAAAGCGAAAGTGTGTCGCAGTCTAGCACGAGGCGTGATCTGATGCGGCGATCGCATTGTGCTCTCGCTGAGTGGCCAAGAGCAGGTTCCAAAGGCAGTTGCGGCGATAATAATCTTATTTCTACCTCTCGGGGTCTTGTGAGCTGCAAGATTCTTTGTTTGAGCCCTCTAAGTGGTGCTTTTGCACTAAGACAGCTGCACATTTCTGCTACTCTTCTACATTCCAAGGAAACAGCGGTTGCCGGGCTGGCGTTGTGACGGATTAATGTTTCTTCAAAAACGAAGTCAGATTTTTCGTTTTTAAACGAGCTGAGTGCGCACGATTCGTTCACCATTTATTAAATTACTTGCGCGGCTTAGGTGGCAGCTCTTAAATATCACTCGGTTCCTGGAAACATACCGTATGTACTCATGTTTTTAATGCGTTTGCATTGTGAGCGCATTCCAATTTTTGGCTGTGAAAAAGCGAATTTTTTCTCTTTGCGTAAGGAACGTACCCCTCTTCCACGAGGTCAGGTCGTGATGAGAGCGGATGCTTTCAGGAGGCGCACTTTTGTAAACGCCGAAACAAACACGTAGTAAAAGAAAGAACCTTCTGTGTAATGATAAGGCTACTATACATCACACTATACTTCGCTCTATGGTATGAGCAGCAATTAGAATGTTTCGCGATTAACCCGTGAAATAATATAAAACGCGATTGGTTATTAAGGGTTTCTCAGTTTGAAATGGGATATGAAGTTTCTCCGCAGCTGGTAGTTTTTCCACTTCGCGCTGAACGCTGTGTGCAGTGCTGGAGTGAACACTAGTTGTGCTTTCGCTGGGGAGCAATATAAACCGCTCAGAAACATTTAAACGCGGACGGCCGATAAAACTTGTCGATTTTGCCATTGAACACTGTAACCAGGCTAAAACTGTTTCTCATATAGAACGCCAGTACGTTGGTGGTGGTTTCTCGTCTGCGTCAGCCAGTGGCACACATAAAGGTGCGAGTTGCCGCCGCCAACATGTCGGCCTGCCGCCGCTGCGGGGGCGTCGGGCCGAGGCTGCAGGTGATTACGTATGCTCAAACCTCGCTCTAGAGCAGCGCGATCTTGGCGCGCAAATGCGTTAGTCACGTGATTTATTTTGTATTTCGCGGGCTTTAGTTGGAGCTCGGAAAAAAGGGCCATCGTGAGGGTTTCCTTACCGTAAATGCTGGAATGAAAGTTTTTTGCATGCGCTCGACAACTCTCCAAATCAAATTTGTTGTCTAAAGTCAATATTTAAATAAATTAGGAAATAAACCGAATTGAACTATATTTAATTGCGAAACAAAAATGCGTCTGGTGCTCAAGATAGCTGTCATTAATATGCAACTGGTTTCATGCGCCTGTCTCCAATAGTTGATTTTTTAACCCTTGCCTCAAGTTAGCTGGGAAACAAGGTATATAAAGGATCGACAGTGTAGTTATCAGTTAAGGCGCTACGCGCCGACTGTTGCTATGTGTGCGGTCACGCGATAACTGTTTTGATCAATATGGCCTTTTTTTTTGCGGACACACGCGCCCTTGACAAACGTAGCTATTAAGAGCTGACGCTCTTAAAGCATTGATCAATCTGCAGAAAGAATATGATTATTGGGTTGTGCCAGATGGGCGTCATTTGATGGCTCGTAGCGACTTTTTCCCGCTCATTGGGTAACCTTCAATTGCGTGGTTTGTTCCGAGCAGAGCAGCAAATCTTCCCGTGCTTTGAGGGAGGTAGAAGCCGCCAGCTCAGAATTATATGCGATCTAGGCCGGCTTTGTCTCCGCAGAGTATACATTGGGGACTGACTAGAACGCGGAATGTGTGCGCATATACCTGTGGGTAGGGATGCGAGTAGGCTGGAGTGTGCGCCACATTTCATGAATTTTGGCGAGAGACGTGTGCGATGGAGGCAATAGATGTGCTGTGTGATACCACGGCACCGTGATGAACCCCAGGTGGTCGAAATTATTCCGCCCTCCTTTCGTACAGTGCCTGTTTCTCCATTTATTGTTTCACTCATTCCTTCCATTACCTGATAGGATAGTTAGGTGCCCAAGAAGAATGATCCAGTTATTACACCATTTTCTTTTCTGAAAATGATTTCCAAAAGCACGTCATCGTTTGCGTCAATCGATCTAAAGTGCACATTCATTCGGTAAGGGTAAAGCGAAAAACCAGCAGCAATGACAATGAGGCGGGAGAAAATTTACGAGAAGGCAATACAATTACCCAGCATCGCATACACGCTGGCCGTGGAACAGCGCGTAGTCTAGCATCTCATGAAGCAGCGTGTTTTGTCTACATATAGAATGTCTGTAATGCGGATAGGCGCATTAAAGCTATCCCCGTTACCATGGAGCCATATTTGTGTGAATTCATCGCACGATTTAGTAACACAATTTTTCAAAGCCGTTTGATTTTTGGAAAAATTAAATGGCGCAGTATCTCTCTCATATATCGGCGGACACCTGAACCGCGCCGTAAGGGAAGGTATAAAGGAGGCAGTGAAAAAAAGAGGTGCTGTAATAGAGGGCTCCGGAATAATTTCAACCACCTGCGGATCTTTAACGTGCACTGACATCGCACAGCACACGGGCGCCTTAGCATTTTGCCTCCATAAAAACGCTGCCGCCGTGGTCGGGTTCGAACGCGGGAACAACGGATCAGTAGTCGAGCACCCTAACAACTGAGCCACCGCGCCGGGTCAAAGCTGTTTCATTTTTTCCAATGCAGTGTCTCATTTTTCTACGTGGGTTTGTGGAAAATGGAAAAAAATTGTTTGTCACAATAACATAAACAATTACCCTGTTTCATTGTAGCTGGCTTCTATACATTTACTGAGTGAAATGCAAGGTTTGTGGTCAATTTTAGGCCGTATTTGCTTTTGATACTTGCGAATAGGTTTGGTTTGGTTTATGGGGGTTTAACGTCCCAAAGCGACTAAGGCTATGAGAAACGCCGTAGTGAAGGGCTCCGGAAATTTCGAGCACCTGGGGTTCTTTTACGTGCACTGACATCGCAAAGTACACGGGCCCCTGGAATTTTGCCTCCATCGAAATTCGACCACCGCGGCCGGGATCGAACCTGCGTCTTTCGGGCCAGCAGCCGAGCGCCATAACCACTCAGCCACCGCGGCGACTGATTTTTGCGAATACTAAACACAATGCGGTGTTCTACGAATTGCTGCCGACATCTACCCACTCCCCAGAGGCTGGAATAAGTGATTCGTTAAGGCTAGAGAGTTGACTCCAAAGTAGAAGAAGCGAAGGCAGAGAAAGCAGAAAGTAAAGCCGGTCACATATATGAGTGAGTCCGATGGCACGAATTTTTTCGGATAATGTGAGCGCGGTTGGCAGTGCACAGCTCTATTCGAGACGAACACGAGACGTTTTTGTTCCCCCCCGCGCTTAATCAGAGCATCTCATAATGACGCTGTGAAAAATTTCAGGAGAGAATTTGCATGCTTCAGCTTTAATTGGTTTTTTTGCACCGCACTATAACGTTACCGCCACATGCGGCAGCTACGGCGCAGGTGTGGAGGCAGAGAAAGAGAAAACACTTTAATCTGCACACGTCAGAAGTGGCGAGGGAGAAGGCTTCAGCCTAAACCCCATTTCATTCCCTTAACCCTCGGGTGGAATCGCTTGGGACTCGGCGGCAGTCGGGGCGAGACCGATGACATTGCGTTGTTCTTCTGCTTCGTTGTTGAGTAAAAAGGTCTCCCAGGATTGTACATTTCTATTCGGTAACAGCGCCGAGTGGTACGTGGGTTGACTTCCTTCAACCATTACAGATGTTCTGCCTCGCCGAATAGAAATGTGGAGGCAGAACATCTGTAATGGTTAAAGGAATTTAATCTACGTACCACTCTGTTCTTGAATGTGAGGTTACGCACTTCTGTCTGCAGCTCACCAAATGTAAGAAAATGCGCTTTGACACCAGGGCAAATTATGATAAACGCCGTGTCAAAAATTATTTCCAGCACTCCCCCTAAGTTATATCTTCGTGGAACGGTATACACAAAGACTTTCAAGATTAATGTTCGCCAGACACCTGTGCCCCGTGGAAATGTACGGCGCAATTTTATGTCCAAAGCTTCTATCGATATTGGAATTATGATTAGTTCAACGAATGAATTCCTTTCTGACTGGTATGCCGCACAATAAAATGGTTGTGATGTCTGGTTGGCCTGAGATTTCACACTTCCACGCGTTGCGAACCTTACAAGCTGTATGGCATTTCTTGTCCTCGAACTATGGACATGATAGGGTTCGCACAGTGTCCTCAATTCCACGCTGAAATCTAATGTGAAGGCCTATACAGTAAGCCTAATTAAGCTTGATTCACTGTTGACTGACTTCTAAGTGAATGTGAGCAATGTTAAGTGAATGCTAGTCTTGCCGGAGTGCACGATTAGCACAAACAACAGTTACTGTTTTTTGAACGTGCCGCTTCTACATCCGCAACCCAATTATCTTGAACGCGAGAACGCTTGCTAAGCACATGTAATATAGGTAGCTGTTCTGTAGCCATATGGATGCACTATGCACTTGTTCTTCAGAATTTATTGATCTGCGAATGAAGCTCTCAAATATAAGAATATCGCTCGTGTGTGAGAGACAACTGTTACTGTTTATTGTGAATCGGTCCGTGCCATGTAGCAGTGGAGGAGGTTCGCTCAGGAAGTGCCAGTGAGATTTAAAAAATATTCTACACATTAGACACTTCTTCTCTTCAAAGACCCAAATTACGTAGAGAAGCCGCGGATGTTAGCGTTCTTGAGGCGTAATCGCGTGCGTTTCACTGTAAAATTTACCTTCCTGGCTAATTGTATTTCGGCGTCCACCGATCATCAGCATCGTGGGGGCACATATGTGGTCATGCGGTCAGTGAAAGTGTGGTGTCTTGTGTATAGAGTTTAGTATGGTTTAACGAGCCATCTCTGATCGCGAACAACAAAAGTTTCCGCAGTTGAGAACTGCGGTTTAATTTCCACAACCCAAGTTTTCTAATTGGGCGCTGACGTCGGACTGCAGACTAATGGTCTCGTATTTTGCTGCCGTTTAAATGTGGCCCCTGCGCCTGGTGACTTGTGCCAGGCGACTTGTGCTCCCCAGCCAAAAGCTGGACCCAATGCGTGCAAATTTGTAGATATAACGTATAGCAGATGCCTGAATAAACCCCTACAATACGTTTTCTTCAATTTTTCTGGTGGTGTATGTGGCTGCACAAGATTCAAGGAAATCTATTGCCCCCAAATATTAGCCCGTTTCGAATTTTCAACCAATATACTGCGTAATTTACATCTGCACACGTGATAGGTCAGTAAGAATTAGGCTGATATAGTTTGCGTTGTACCGACTGAACATGAGAATTTGATGAACGCCGCTAGATGAAGAGGCAGCAAGGAAATAATTTGCAGGGTTTTAACATAGTTAAACCGAGTAGGCGCGCAAAAGTTGTGTTTTTCACGGTTGTTGGCTTTTGGTCTCGCTATGGTGAGGTTCGTCCGCACGTCTGGCAACAATAGACTGAAATTACGCTCTGACCGTGGCTGAGTTGATCTAATCTGTTCGCGCCGCAGATGGAAGTTGATGAAGGCGACGATGTGCAATGCACAAAAGTGAAAGTGTGTCGCAGTTTGCTCAGGCATGAGAAGGCATACACTTCTGATGATTTATAAAATGTACGTCCGCCCAATTTTGGAGTTCTGGTGTGTTTTATTCTCGGGAGCTCCTGCCTATAAACTTCGCCCTCTTCTGCTGTTGGAGCGTGAGGCGTTGCGCCTTTGTCTTGGGCTTCCAAAATATGTCACCAATGCTGTTCTGCACCTTGAGGTGCGAATGCCATAGTTATCACCTAGGTTTCGCCTTTTAACTGTTCAAACATTTTTAAAATTGTGTGACTCACCTCTTCACGCTTCCAGTATAATATTTCTTAGTCAACCTTCCGTCTTTTTTGTGCCGCCTGGTCTTGTTTTCATACCCCGCAGATATGTTACGTGCAGTCCCTCCTTGACCCCATAAATATTCATTTCACAGATGTCCGCCAATTGTATAACAACTCATCATCTGTCCAGATTGAATTCGATGACATTTTCTCACCGAATGCAAAGCTGCAGTTCTTCCCGCTTCTTCAGGGTCTGTTGCAGGACCACCTAAGGTCATTTCCCTCTCATGTTCTTATAGCTACCGATGCCTCGCAGGATCGCGAGAGGCAGGTGTGGGAATATTTTCGTCTTCACTGGATTGGTCTTTTTCTCTCCGTCTTCCCGGCTTCACCTCCATTTTTCTGGATGAATTATTAGCAGTAATCTTAGCCTTACGAAAATTAGAATCTACCGTTTCCCGTGTTGTGGTTATGAGAGACTCTCTGTCCATTTGCTCTTCCTTATCCTCCCCCACTGAGTCTCGGGCATTACGCCTCTTTAAGTTACTGATTCCGCTCCATCTAAATACGGTAAGGTTGCTTTGGGTACCAGGTCACATGGGTTTTCACTTAAATGAGGTTGCAGATTCCTTAGCTAGAGCCTCTCTCTGCGGCCCTATTGTTACTGTCCTACCAACGTGTGCATATACAGCTGCGGTGAGGTTTCGCAGCTACACAATATTTCAGGAATTTGCTGCCTCGTCTCTTACATCATCTCCCGAATATCAGCATCTTCTGCATCCTTGGAGTAGCAAAGACTGGCGCTCACGGAGACTAGAGGTCTCTTTCACGCGCTTGCGTTGCCGGGTTCCACTTCTAAATTTCTACCTTCACAGATCCGGCCTGGCGGCTTCCCCACTGTGCCCCTTTTGTGCCGAACCTGAGACAATAGATCATTTCCTGCTGTTCTGCCGCCGCTTCTCTCATTTGAGGAAGCGTCTTTCGCAAATTCCATTTCATCAACTGGGCTTGCCCGTGTCTTCTGCGGTTGTTCTTTCAATTGGCGCTTCTTTGCTTGGACGAAGCGACAGGAGTGTGCGCTCTGCTGTGCAAAATTTTCTTCAAGAAACGCAGGGACTCCCATTCTAATTTCTTTTTCCCGCTCTCAGTCAGTACAACATTGAAACATTACAGGCATTGTATACTATTATGCACATTAAGCCGTTGTACCGTCTTCGATCTCCAAGTTAACAGGACCCCTGTCCTTCCGTCTTCCAGTCTATCAGGCTGCATCCTATTACCACTCCTTTTCCCGTCAAAACTTTCCTGTATTCAGCAATTAACTGCCTGTGTCTTGGCCACTCCCCTGTAGTGGGAATGTGCCAGCAACGTCTGAGGCATTCCTTCCTTCCAGTCTAGCACGAGGCGGGATCTGCTGCGGCGATCGCATGGTGCTCTCGCTGAGCGGCCAACGAAGCTGCACTGTTCGCGCCACCGCAGGTTCGAAAGGCAGCTGCGGCGATAATAATTTTATTTTTTCTGCTCGGGGTCATGTGAGCCGCAAGATTCTTTGTTCGAGCCCACTAAGTGGTGCTTTTGCACTAAGACAGCTGCACATTTCTGATCCTCTTCTACATTCCAAGCAAACAGCGGTTGCCGGGCTGGCGTTGTGACGAATTAATGTTCCTTCCAAAACGAAGTCAGATTTTTCGTTTTTAAACGAGCTGAGCGCGCACGAATCGTTCACCGTTTAATAAATTACTTGCGAGGCTTAGGTGGCAGCAATTAAATATCACTCGGTTGCTGGAAACATACCGTATGTACTCATGTCTTAATGCGTTCGCATTGTGAGCTCATTCCAATATTTGGCTGTGAAAAAGCGAATTTTTTCTCTTCGCGTAAGGAACGTACCCCTTTTTCACGAGGTCAGGTCATGATGAGAGTGGAAGCTCTCAGGAGGCACACTTTTGTAAACGCCGAAACAAACACGTAGTAAAAGAAAGCACCATGCTTGTAATGATCACACTATATTTCGCTCTATGGGATGAGCAGCCAATTAGAACGTTTCGCAATTAACCCGTGAAATAATATAAAGCGCGGTTAGTTATTAAGGGTTTCTCCGTTTAAAATGGAATATGAATGTTTTCCGCTGCTGGTAGTTTTTCCACTTCGCGCTGAACGCTGCGTGCAGGGCTGGAGTGAAAACTAGTTGTGCTTTCGCTGGGAGCACTATAAACCACTCAGAAACTTATAAACGAGGACGGCCGATAAAGCTATTCGATTTTCCTTTGAGCACTGTAACCAGGCTAAAACTGTGTTTCTCATTTAGAACGCCAGTGCGTTGGAGGTGGTTTCTCGTCTGCGCCAGCCAGGGGCACACATAACGGTTCGAGCTGCCGCCGCCTACATGTCGGCCTGACGCCGCTGCGGGGCCGTCGGGTCAAGGCTGCAGGTGATTACGTTTCCTCAAACCTCGCTTAAGAGCAGCGCGATCTTGGCGCGCAAATGCGTAAGTCACGTGATTTATTTTGTATTTCGCGGGCTTTAGTTGGAGCTCGGAAAAAAGGGCCATCGTGAGGGTTTCCTTACCGTAAATGCTGGAATGAAAGTTTTTTGCATGCGCTCGACAACTCTCCAAATGCAATTTGTTGTCTACATTCAACATTTATTATTGTTCATACACCTAATTTACGTTAACTATAATTAATTGTGAAACGAAAAATACCTGTGGTGCGCAAGATAACTGTCACCAATATGCAACTGGTTTCATTCGCCTGTCTCTAATAATTGATATTTTAACCGGTGGCTCAAGTTAGCTGGGACACCCGGTATATAAAGGATCGACATTGTAGGTATGAATTTAGGCGGTACGCGCCAACTGTTGCTATGTGGGCGTTCATGTGATAACTGATTTGATCAATTTAACCTTTTTAGCAGAGAGACGCGCCCTTGAAAAACGTAGCTATTAAGAGCTAAAGCTCTTAAACATTGATCAATCTGCAGAAAAAAAATAAAATTACTGGGCTGTGCCAGATGACCGTCATTTGATGGCTGGTAGCGACTTTTTCCCGCTCATTTGGTAACCTTCATTTGCGTTGTTTGTTCCGAGCAGAGCAGCAAATCTTCCCATGCTTTGAGGGAGGTAGAAGCCGCCAGCTCTGAATTATATGCGATCTAGGCCATCTTGATCTCCGCAGAGTTTACATTGGTGACTGATTAGATCGCGGATTGTGTGCGCATATACCTGTGGGTAGGGATGCGAGTAGGCTGGAGTGTGCGCCACATTTCTTGAATTTTGGCGAGGGACGTGTGCGATAAAGACATACTTATTCTCGCGTAGCGGTCGCACTAGGCGATGTCACGAAGAGGTCTGACCCTCGTGCGCTACATCATATTCTGAGATGCCCACTGCTCGGCCATCGAAATCTTGAGTGTGGTTGGTGACGACTTCGTTTTCAGGATTATCCGAATGAGCCGAGACCCAGATGAGATGTATCTTCTTAGTATGAGTGTCGGGCAGAAATTCTGCTAGAATTTTGAGAGCTGTACATTAAACTCGGCCTCTCGCAAAGTAACGTATGGCCGATTTGAAGTCGATGATGATTGCGTCAGCGTCTGCGTCGCAATGGGTATGGGTATGGCTGCCTCCTCTGTGATTTCGGAGTTTTTGGTGCGTACTGTAGCCGCTGCCCCTACTTTAGCGGGTGCGTCCAAGCGTGGCTCTGTCACCGCGCAAATCGCAAACGTGCCATCCTTCGTTGCGTACAGGTATTCGTTTACGCAGAGCACTCCTCGATGGTCTTTCTATTAGGCTTGCAGGCCTTTCACATTTGCCTTTCTTCTGCCTTCGTATAATTCGGGCTCCATGTTTATAGGCACGGGTTTGACCGTAACCAGTTTTCGTACGTGAAACGGTATCGATCTAGGGTCTTTCGCCGTCGATTCGGCGTTGGTGCCCAAGTTGGCCAGTACGTGTCCCCACGGCTTGGTGTACGAGGGTCTGTGCAACTGCATGGTGGTTTGTGTTTCCGTGAGCCATATACGGTGTTCTGAATTCGTAGGGCGAAGAAATTGCCGATGGAGGCGTTTCTACTTAGTCCGAGGACAGTGTGGGGTGCCTGGCAGATATGACAGTCAAATTTGCCCTTCTCGCTTTTTTTCAGGTGCTGTATACGTGAATCTGTTGAGGACAAAGGCCGGAATGAGGCGGCATAAGTCGTACTCCTTCATGCCTCACCTTCTGTTTGCGATCCGTTTGATGAGTCGGTTGGTATGGGTGACCGCGATTGCCAATTTGTTGAGAGTGTCACTTTTTCACCGGTTGTCCTGAAGGAGCATACCGAGGATGCGTATAGTGTCATTGATAGGTTGCCTCTTCACCGTTTCGTGTATAGATATAGGAGTAGGCACGTATTTGCAACGCTTGCCATCGCTTCTGGAGACGAGCAGTTTCTACTTTGGCTCCGACATTCGACTCCTGTCCATGGGTGCCCCACTCGATAGTACGTACTGCTTTCTGAAGCGCCCATTTTATATTGTCTACAAACCCCTGGTCGAATCAGAGTGTGATGTGGGTACAAAATATGCGCTTAAGCCCCTGAATTGGCGCAAATTTTGGGAGGAGCGTGATGAGGACTAATTGAAGAGGAACGGCAAATGAATGGACCCTTGCGACGTGCCTCATGCCCTACACAATTTGAGCTTCCCGAGAGAGAGCCCACCTGTCCGATTGCGGCGCAAAGATCTGACATAGCCGAATGTTCTCCCGCCCGCACTGAGGCCTGAGAGATTGGAGATCGCTTCATTCGAGCCTGCATGACTGCTGAGGCTTCAACAGAGCCAAATGCTTTTTCGCAATCAATGACAGTTATATATAGGGGTTGGTTATATTCTGCGCATTTTTATGCCACTTGACTTAGAGTGTGAATATTGTATATTGTGGAATGTCTATTACGAAAGCCTCCCTGATCATTTGGTTGATTGAAGTACATGGTTGACTGTATCTAATAGCCATTACTTTAGTAAACACCTTATAGGCAACGGACAGTAAGCTGATAGACATGTAATTTTTCAAATCATTGACGTCTCCTTTGTTATGAATAAGGATAATGTTAGCGTGCTTCCGAGCTTCTGGTACGCTCGTGGTCATAAAGCATTGCGTGTGCATGGTGGCTAGTGTTTCTAGTACAATCTCTCCTCCGTCCTTCAGCAGGTCTTCTGTTACCTGCTCACTTTGCATTGCTTTGCTTTGATTGCGGAATAGGGTGTAGAAGAGCCCTATGTGAAAATACTGGAATATATCAATAGCAACTGCACAGCTATCATAGTCCTCCATTAAGACTACAATAAAACTCTAATAAGGAACGGCATCAGGCAAGGAGACACGATTTCGCCAAAACTATTCACCGCCTCTTTACAGGAGGTATTTCGAGGCCTGAATTGGCAGCAGCTGGGGATAAGAGTTAATAGAGAATACCTAAAAAGTCTGCGATCCGGTGAATACATTGCATTGCTGAGTCACTCAGGAGATGAACTGCAAGGCATGATCAATGTCTTAGACAGGCAGAGCAGCACGGTAAGTCTAAATATTAACACGCAGAAAACCAAAGTAGCGTTCAACTGTATAGCAAGGGAATACCAGTTCGCAATTGGCAGCGAGGTGCCGGAAGTGATAAGAGAATACGTTTACTTACGCCAGGTAGTGCCGTAATTTGAAATAATATAACATTACTACATAATAATAATAATAATAATAATATTATTATTATTATTATTATTATTATTATTATTATTATTATTATTATTATTCTTTCAGCTTCTGGCAAAGAAAATGTTATCAACGCAGCATCTCGCCAGGAAGTGCTTGGCATTAGATTTGTTAAATCTTGTCTAGATCACATAGACATGCGTGCTCCAAACTGCAGTTCTTCCTCTACTGTCATTACGCAGCGTTTGGCCGATCATTATTTTAGACTGCCGGTTCTTTGACCACAATGCTGGTGAGAATCATGGGCTGGCAACTGTCAAAGCCTCTCAAAATAACTTGCGCGCTACTTTAGTAGATCAGCGGATATTAGATAACCTAATTCGTAGCTTCAACTGGCAGGAATTAGTTAAGTCAACCCCCCCCCCCCCTTGATATACATTATTCTTTGTTCTGCCAACAACTAAGGAATGAAGGATGTTTGAACAAGCTTCGAAGCGGGTCATCGGCAAAAAACAAATAAGTATTCATATCTGGTTTAATGCAGCTATTTTCAAGCAGTTCTGCGCAGGGATTGGATGTGGAAGCGTTGTAAACGTTCCCCTAAAAATTTTGAATTGCGCTCCAAATACTGAGCCGCAAGAAACAGATTTGTTTCGCTTATCCGTTCAGCTCAACGGCAGCATTACCGTGAGCAATTTTGACAAGCTACCAGGAACCCCGCCAAAACTTGGTCATTGTTTAAAATTTGAAAATCGTTAACAGAAATCAGTCATCTTTTCAAGAAATTTTTTCGTCTAATCCTCAGTATACAGGTGAGTTGTTCAACAAGCACTTTGCACATGTAGCTCAGCCTTGTTCAACCTTGCCACAAGATCGATGTTCGTTGACACGTATGGTATCTGCATCCGCCTTTTTACCGAAACTGTCGGCAGGTGACCTGGCATGCATAATCTTCAGATTCAAACATAAAGACCACCTGGTCTTGATGGTATTCCAGTGTCTCTGCTTCACAGAAATTATGGAGCTCTGGCGAACCTCCTACTGTCTATCCATAACGAATTCTTAGAGACTGCTGCAATACCGAGTATGTTAAAAATGGCGATTGTGAGACCAGTACACTAGGGTGGCAAGAGAGAGATTTGTGATAATCATAGGCCCATGTGCGTTTTACTGATACTTTCGCAGATGTTAGAAAAAAAATGGAGTGCATGATATCATTTTTGAAAACTTTTTCTATTCTATCTTACCGACAGTTCGGTTTCATTGAAGGCCGTGGACCGCTTAGATTTCTGGAAGAATTTGCAGATGAATTGTATACTGCTTTTGATCACAATCTGTTTGCCTGCTGCCTGTTTCTAGATATCACCAAAGCTTTTGATACGATAAACTACGAAATAATACTGGAAACATTGTACCTGGTTGGATTTAAGGGTCCATCCCATGACCTTTTGGAAAGTTATCTGCAAGGTCACTCACCAATCGTAGCCCTTGAAAATAGCACAGCCGTTAGCAGCCATCAGTTGTTGAAGGTTGGGGTTCCTCAACGGCCCATTCTGTCACCTTTACTTTTCAATCTATATATAAATGATTTCACGTCAGCAATAACGAATTTCCTGGTCTTTCAGTGCACCGACAATACGGCTTTTCTAAAAAAGCCCATTTTATACAAAACGGCAGTTGCTTTAATGAAAGAAAATATCTGTAATGTATGAACTGGTTTTCTTTGAATGGTCTTTTGGAAAACCAGAAGAAAACAAACTGAGTCTGTTTTAGAAACCGCTTGTAGGCAACTGTTCTGACTGAATCGGTTTTTTACACTGCCACAATGATAAAGATTGCCATTGCGCTCTAATTTAAAATGTCAGTTGCATAAAATTTTTGGTAGTTTACTTTTAAAGTGGTGTCTCGTGGCTCAGTGACATGGCATATATTTGTAGTAGATTACGTAGCACTGCATGGCTATTGTTTACAATCAAATATTTCCTTCCTTTATCTCTAAAAAATAAAATCATGCCTTCACTTGCATACGGTGTTATAAGGTATAGAATCACAGTTTTTGCGCACTGTTCGCCAAGGTAGGAGGGTCGTGTAGATGCTCTTCTAAAAAATGGCTGTGGTATAGTTCTGGATAAGCCAGGAGTGACGCGATAGCTACAGCTGGCCGAGTGGAACTCGCTCAGTCGAATTGCGATGTCAGTCTTTCGCTGCTGCGTTTCGCTGGGCGTTCCTTCTTCATCTTCGTCCCTGGACGTGGATTCACTCCCTCTCCCCTCTCCACTACTCCACTCCTTCCCCACTCGGTTTCGCCGGCACGCGGCGCCGCCGGCAGCTGCCACGGTGGACACGGCGCCGCCATGCTGAAGGCTCGAAATGCTAGCCTAATGTAGGCGCGCGGGGCGCACGCCAGCTGCGTGCTCTGACGTCACAACGCGGATGCGCACAATTGACGAGGCGTGCGGCGTATGCTCTGCCGTGGGCGCAGCGGCGAGGCGCGCGGCGCGAACACCAGCTGCGGGCTATGACGTCACTCCGTGCATGCGCATAGCTGGCGGAGCGGCTCAGCGCGTAGCCACGCTTACCTCGCGAAGTGGGTGGCGTAGGGTAGTGTAGCTATCGCTACAAAAGCATGTTGAAAAGTATCGCCAATGAACACTCCTTTCCGCCTCAAGTAAACTTGTTTAATTTTCTTACTCTTCCATCGTTTGAAATTTCATATAAACAAGCAATTGTTCTGCGGCACTTTTGGAATCCTGCCTTCAAGACTAAATCAGTTGCTACCAGAACCCGCCGTAAAGGTCAGCGCTACATTGTTCTTCAATACTCAACCAGACACGGCAAAGCAAGATGAGGTGTACATGTCCCTGTAATATTAAATAGTTTTTCACCAAGTTCACCAAGTTCGCCCACTTTTTGCCTAAAGGCTTCATCTACCAGCCACGGGCGTCGCGGGCTAGGTCTAACTTAGGCCGAAACCGGCGCGGCGTTCATGCCGTTGGGACCCTCGCTCGCTCCATTGCTTGTCCCAAGACTTTCCAAGATGGAATACGCCGTTCAGGGCTTGTGTACGATGAATGGGAGACGGTTCTCCGCCTGCGAGACCGAGCACGTGACTTGGAAAGGTAACGCCGCTGCCGCCGCCAACAAGCCTCCGCCGGAGCACCGTGACGAAGGCGAGTTGGCGGCAAATTTTCCCGCCAAAGAGGAGGCCGCCAGCTCCTCGTAGACTTGCCCCGCTCCCACGCCTGCCTCCCGACGACTAGTTATAAAATCGTGTGCATCCCACGAGGCTGGGATTTAAACGAATTGGCAACTCGCAAACCTCAACGTGCCGCCTAAGACGTAGTCAAGACTCGATTAAATTTGAGGGTCATCTCTACATGCAGATAAAAGCGCGCTACTCGTGAACAATACCCGCGGTGCTATGCTCGAATTAATCTCAGCCGTGTTGAGAATTGATCTATTCAGAAGCTCAAAGTCCGGGGCGTCCGGGGCACCCGGACTCTTAAGTTCAAGAAAGTGGTGGTGATAAACTTTAATAACCGCACCGGGATGTCGAGCTCCCTCGCGATTGACCTACATCATGGAGATTGGCAGATTGAGGCTCCTGCTATCGGCGGTAAATAAATACTTGCCGTCTGTTACTCCCTTGTTATTTCCGGAGCGTTAATATGTCTTAGTTGTTTTAGCTTTTCCTGGGACAGGTTTGTCAGAATTTTTGTTACTGCATCTATTTTACTCAGTTTTTAATTTGTACACAGCCAAACTGGCTACCGTAGCCAAAACTCTCCAAAAATGCTCTCCCGAATGCCATTGTCGTCGCCATCTTAGTTTTTCAAGCTTGGCAGGTGTAATGCCGCAGCCAGCTGTTGCGTATTAAATACATAAAATGGAAGTATTTGAGAAAACTTAGCTCAGATAATTGTTGCTAATTTTTGAGCTTTCAGTTATTAAACTCATAAGCTGAAATAAATACGTAACCTAGGGGCATGTGCTATAAATGCGGGAACACCTGTACAGCGCTCGGCTAACCTTAGCCCGGCTTGTATTTCTTCCATGCTTCCACAAGCCAGCGGCAAGACATATTAGAGGCATGTGCTTGTTTCCTGATTTTGGAGTTTTGTACGCATTTGTCGCCATGCCAGATCATGCTGGTAGAAGAATAGCTGAAAAATCGTTTTCACTGCCAGAAGATATATAGCGGGAATTCGACGTAGTAGCGCGTGCCGGCAACGAGTGTTCTGTTTGAAAACGCGTGTGATCGTGGTGCATCGCCCAGTCGCGAATCTGCTTTTATTGGGCGTTCTGAGCAGCAATCCGATGCACCCAGCGCCGATATAATACTTCCCTGCAGTGCTGCAGTGATTGACGGCGCACACGAAACGCAAGTCTTGTGGATTTGACCACAAGAAAAATGCTGAAATAACTTTGTTGCAAAGTGACAGTGATTTTACTATGAATTCATGCACACATTTTGTGCTCAGTAGTGACTCTGAAATTTGCATTAATTTATGTTTTCTTCCCAATTTTTTAACATGCACCTGTTGGCCACCCTCTAGGCAGTATTAATGATGACTTTGCCACAGGTGATTTTTCATAGTAATTCGTTGTGAAGCATGCCATGCCCTTGGCGAAAGTGTGGTTGCTTGGTGCCTTTTGTGTACTCATGAAATGCTTAGTGAATCGACGCTCACCTCTGCTCTGTGCTCATCAGTTATCTATTCCATGTAACATACTTCGAAGGATTCAAATGTAGGTCTCCTCCTTGGTCATGCTCAGATATGGCTAACTTTCCTGGAATCATTCATTACTTTAAAACTTCTCCATGGTTTGCTTGTGATGAGTTTATGCTTTTTCTTATTTTCACAGCTCACTGGAAGCGGCGAATGAAAGAAAATGGACCAAGCAAATGGAGCGAGCAAACTGAACAGTGTTAAATAAAAAAAATTGAAAAAATTAGCTTGTCAGTTCAAGGTCACTATATGTGCATGAAGCAATTAACTGCTAAATCCGATGGGGTGTACAGGGTGCACGCATACCTATTGCTCAATGGGAATAACCGTTATTCTAGACATTCAGAAGACTGAAAGGAAATGTCAGTAAGACATCAAACGGAAACTTAAATTATTTTCTGAAGATGTAGACATGATATCCTCTTGTCATCTTATCGGGTCTCCCTAGTACATTCTGTGGATTTACATTCTGCGACCAAACATGTGTACAGAGGATGTCCAATAGACATTATGTGGGCATTTATGGACATCATATGGATACAGGATATTTTCAGGCCAATATCGAGTGGATATTCAAGGATCCCACATAGTTGTCTGGGTTCCGCACAATCCAAGCAGAGGATACCACTCGTGACACCCATTCGAACAGCACGATCAAGTTGAGAACGCCGAATTGCCAACGAGATGCGGCGTATGAAAACTTGGCAGTCCTGAAGATGGGGCAAAAAGACTTCGAGATGGCGTCACACGTGGCGGCGCCCGACGACTCTGTGAAGGGAGTCATCTACCAAGAAAACGACCGAAGCCCCCCTGACGAGGGTATTCTCATCGTGGACGCCCGACGCATTGGGAAATTCAGGACCATCCAAGTTACCTTCCTAGGCAAGAAGGTCCACAACCATATTCATCAAAGGGGAACGATATTCTGCGTACACCCGTACCGAAATTAAGTGGGGACTTGCTTTAACTGTAGAACAGTTGGCCATCGAGCGGACGTCTGCTGCAAGACGATGACTTCCTTATGCTGCACGGCGGCGAACACCACCCCGCTCCCTCCGAAAGCCAGCCACTCACGTGCAATCCCATCTGCATCGTCTCTCACGGCGCCCACAACACGAGCTGCCGCAAATGTAAAGGCCGAGTCACACGGCCGAAACAGTCGGCCAACCAGTCCGACAAAACATTTGTTTCTTTGGGTTGGCGATTTTGCCACACGGCGCCAACACGAACAAAGTGGAAAAGAGTCGCTGTTGTCCGTCAGCATGTGCCAGCCGCATGTGCGCCACTTGTTCGGAAACTCTCTGTCACACCAGGAAAACTAAACCCATAGCGTTGCCCGCCGCTTTGCAATTGCTCACGTGCTCTCTTCCGTGCGCGATTGCTGCGTGTGCACAGCCGCAGAAACTTGAGACACCTTCCACTGCTGTAGCTAATGACGTGCTTGCAATATATCAGACCGTGCACGGCTGCTGAGTAGCAGACATGCTGCTAACAATGCGCCGTCGATTGTGACCCGGACGACGAGCCGGTGCCTCAGAAGAAACAGCGCTCAAATGGATGATGGAATGGATGGGAAGGCCACTTGGTAGAGGCGCTTTAGAAAAATTGATGTGAGAGAATTACAAGACGGCTACATGGCTTTATTTTCTGCCCTAGTTGTGCCTACTTGTACGCATTTCATATTTTGCGGTGGGCTGTTCCAAGTTGCATTGCTACCCTGGGCTGCTTTCTGCGCTATTGAAGTATAACAATAAGTCGTATCAGGATAAGTGCACATCACTACAGATCACGCCACAATATCGGCAGATTCATCGAATTTGTTCCGGCCTGCTAGAGTACTAAATGATGTATAATTATACTCATCACCCTAGCAATGAAATAGGAACCGAGTAAAAATATTATGATTGCTTTCTCAAAGAAAAATTGCAGCACGGCTTTCGTCACACCTCAAGTTCAAAAATAGCACCACAGGCAACTCACGCTCACCTTTAAAATCCTGATCCAAAAAGCGATCTCTTGAAATGAAGACTTCAGCGCAAGAACTACGCTCACATATTCACACCATAACAGGTCGCATGAACTCTCTGAGCAGCGAATTTACTTCATTCAAGCTCCAGGTCACCGCCTGGGTACAGAAGTTAGCTAACGACATGAGGGCCAACAAGGAGGCAACCTCCCCCGCGACGACGCGCCCCACCACCGTGATCCAATACCCCCCCCCCCCCCCCCGCCCCGGAATCTGATCAGCATGGCTCCTTGCCAACAAATTGAAATCTGGGAATGGAATTTCAGGAGCTTTTGTTGCAAGCGAGGGAATCTGTAGTTACGCATTCAAAGCCTTAATAGTCCACCGCATGTAATAGCACTCCAGGAAGCTAGTGGCGCGGCGAAATTGCCACGCTTTAAGGCATTCCTGCCAAATTGTTACGACGCGACGGCGCCATCGCGCTCGTTTGCTGCCATCTTTGTGCATCGCAACATCACAGCTATACAACACACACTAGAGTACACTAAAGACTACACACTTGTGGAAGTAATACCGGAGAAGAAGATGGACGCAAACCTTTTCGTCCGCAACGTGTATTGCTTCCCGAAGAACAGGGGCAGTGGCCTGGCCAAACTGATGGTCAAAACACTTAAACTTGCAGCCAAAGCACAAGTGCTGGTTGTCGGTGACTTTAACGCGCAAAACCGGGCATGGGGGTACAACAGGAAAGCTACCCCGAAAGAACATAAGCTATGGGAAACAATACAGAATCTGGGCTATCGAACAAGAATGACTGCCAGGAATGCACACGCATAGACAACAGCGTCAGCATAGGCACCTCCCGGGATCTGACTTTAGACAGCAACATTAAAACGCGCAGAGGTTCAACACAGGGCACGCATTAGGTACTGATCACTACGTAATATCTACTTCATTTCACACCACACCACGCAAAGCCTCGTTCGCAAAAGCGACGGCTACAGAGTTGGATTGGTTTAGAGACGCCACTTAACCGCCCTAAGAATCTTCAATTTTTCGGAATGGGTCGATTCTCTCAAGAAAGACACAAAAGCTTCCACCGTAGAGCAACCGGTTGGTAAACAGTTCTGGTTCTAGGCTACTGCGCAAGTCAGAGGCTCACCTCAGCCTGCAGAAGTGGTGGAAAAAGGAAAACCGCAACAAATCTCTGCGCAAACAAGGCTCACAACTCGATCGACAGATATTGAAGCACACACTAGAACGGCAAGACAAGCAATGGGGCCAAATATGCGATGAAGTGAGCGGGCAGATGGGCTGTAATAAGACGCGGCAGCTTCTACGCCAAGTATTAGACCCTATACAGTCCATGTCTACCCAACGTAGTCAGTTCAGCGAATGGTACCTCAGTACACCATTATTATCATCATCATCATTATCACCAGCGTAACCATCAGCATCATCGCCATTATCAGCCTGACCACACCGACAGCAGGGCAAAGGCCTCTCCCATTTCTCTGCAATTAACCTTGTCCTTTGCCAGCTGCATCCACCCTATGCCTGCAAACTTCTTAATCTCATCCGCCTACCTAAGTTTTTGCCGGCCCCTGCTACGCATGCTTTCTCTTGGATTCCACTCCGTTACCCTCAAGGACCAGCGGTTATCTTGCCTTGGCATCAAATGCACTGCCCAAGCCCATTTCTTCCCCTTGATTTCGCCTATGATGTCATTAACGCGCGTTTGTTCCCTCACGCACTCTGGCCGCTTCCGGTCTGTTAACGTTACGCCTATCATTTCTCTTTCCATGGCTCGCTGCGTTGTCCTTAACTTAAGCTGAGCCTTTTTCGTTAGCCTCCACGTTTCTGCGCCGTAGGTGAGTACCGGTCAGATACAGCTGTTTTACACTTTCCTCTTGAGGGATATTGGTAAACTGCCATTCATGATCTGAGAGAACCTGCCATATGCGCTCGACCTCATTTTTATCCTTCTAGTTATTTGCCTCTCATGATCCGGATCAGCTGCCAATACCTGCCCAAAGTACACGTATTCCTTCGCCACTTCCAGCCCCTCACTGCCAATTGTGAACTGCTGTTCCCTTTCTAAAAATTTTGAACATTACTTTTGTTTTCTGCATGTTAATGTTTAGACCCAGCGTTCTGCTCTGCCTGCCTAACTCATTGATCATGATTTGCCGTTCACGTCCTGAGCGAAAAGAGTGACATTGCCTGACAACAAGGCAATGTCATCAGCAAATCGTAATTACAACCTTTGAAAGTAAAGTTCCGGGGACTGATTCTATTAAAAAAAATGCATTTCACATTGAAATCATTTGTGCAGCACCCCTTCGAAAGAGTCTCCCTTGCAACTTCCAACGCTTCGTGAGGTCTTGGAAGCAGTTGGAGAACGCTTCCTTTGGCAGGGTTGTCATCTCCTTTGTCGTGGCGTCTTGAATGCCCTCCACGCTCCCCATGCAGAGATCTTTTACGGTTTTCTTCACACGAGGAAACAGGAAAAATATCGCATGGAGAGAGGTCAGGCGAGTATGGCGGATAGGGAAGTACAGTAATGCTGTGTTTGGCGAGGAAGTTTATCACGCTGAGACCAGTGTGCGCCCTTGCGTTATAGTGGAGAAGGCTCCATTGTCCAGATGCCCATAAGTCAGGGTGACGGTGTCGCATTGCATCACGCATGTCTTGGAGCACGCTTAGATAAAACTCCTGATTAACCGTCTGCCCTTGTGGGACGAACTCGTGGTGTAATGACACCTCTGGAATAGAAAAAAAAACTATCAGCATCGTGTTTGTTTTGGTCTTCTGTCGAGGCACCTTTCTCGAGGCCGGAGAGCTTGTGGACCGCCATTCGACGCTCTGCCTCTTTGTTTGAACATCGGGATTAAAACACCTTCTTTCGCCTTCAGCAATAATGCTGTCGACGAATGCATCATCCTTCTCTGCCTATGAGAGCCAATCAGCGCTCACTGATGCGCGCGTGTCCTTCTGGTCCCGTGTGAGAGGCGCGGTACAAGTCTGGCATTCAGCTTTTTATTTTCCCCAAGTTCTCGAGAAAAATTTGGTGGCATGTTTTCTAACTAATGTCGAGAGCATCAGAGCATGCCGACTATAATGATGCGGTCTTGCTGTACGATTTCCGTGATCCGGGCGACTTTATTTTCTTTCCGTGAGGTTGAAGGGGGCCCCTGCATTGTGTCGTCTGCCACCGACATTCTCCCCGAAACGAACCTCTTGTGTCACTCGAAAACTCGCGCCCGCGATAATGTCTCTTTGTCGTAATCGTCGCGAAGGAGCTCGTACGTCTGTGTGGCTGTCTTTCCAAGCTTCACAAAGAATTTGATGTTTACACGCTGTTGAAGGTGAACGTCCACCTCTCCACATTCCCTCACGGAAGAATAGGCAGAGGACTACTGACAACGTGTTTTCTACATGTAGTGCCATCTAGCGGCTGAAATAGCAAATAAAATAAATAGCTCAGGTTAGGGCGAAAAGATGGCGCTACACATACACACAAACATTTCTTTTGGGTGACCGTTTCTAGAGAAGAAAATAAATTAGTGTTAAAAGTTTACGGACAAAGGACGTGTTTAGATATTCTCCAGTTACTCTTATTTCCAACTGTTCCCAATTCAGGCCTCGAAATACCTGATGTGAAGAGGCGGTGAATACCATTGGCGAGATCGTGTCTCATCGCCTGACGCCCTTCCTTATTGGTATTTTATTGCTGACTTTATGGAGGACTATGGTAGCTGTGCAGTTGCTTATATATCTTCCAGTATTCTGACATAAGGCTCTTCTACATTCTTATCACGCAACGCCTCTATCACTGCTGACGTTTCCACTTAGTCAAAAGCTTTCTCGTAATCAATGAAGGCTATATAGAGAGGTTCGTTATATTCTGAGCATTTCTCTATCACCAGCACACGGGCACTATCAAAGAGCTTCTCGAGGACCTACAGAGGCGATATCTAAATACTTTTTCGGGTAAGTCACTCGGGGATTTCCAGAGGCTCCTCAACGACGATTTGGACGCCTACATATAGGATGTCGTGGCGTGGTACGTCCTCAGTCAACTCCGCACCAGCTCCGCGGCTAGACCGAATAGAGTAACAAACAAAATGCTTAGGAGCCTCGACCCCGGCTCGGTCGTGGCTCTCATAGACCTCATGGACACCTATTGGCGCGAAGACAAAATTTCACAGGATTGGAGACATGCTAACGTCACCTTCATTCCCAAAACAGGCAAGAGACTTTCTATAGAGAATCTGAGGCTCATATCACTCACTTCCTGCATAGGCAAGTTGATGGAGCACGTAATCCTCAACCTCCTACAATGGTTTACAGAAGACAGCGACCTACTTCCCACCAGCTTGATTGGCCTCAGAGCGCATCTATCTACAGAGGATGTCATGCTTTAATCGAAGTCGGAGATCATAGACCCTGTGCAAGGGACCGGCATGAAGGCAGTCCCAGGACTTGACCTGAACAAGGTATTCAAAAACGTCTCGCACGAGGCTGTCGTCACGAATTTATCTGTTAAAGGTTTAGGAGGCTTTAGCGTTCGAAAGCGACTCAGGCTATGAGGGGCGCCGTAGTGAAGGCCTCCGTAAATCGCCACCACCTGAAGTTCTTTAAAGTGCACTGGCATCGCAAAGTACATGGTCCTCTACAATTTCGCCTGCATCCAAATTCAACCGCCGTGACCGGGATCGAACCCGTGTCTTCCGGGTTATTAGCCGAGCGCCACAATCACTGAGCCACCGCGGCGGCTACGAACGTATCGGCATTTATCCCGGAGTGTGGGTATTCACATATATCCGCTCCTTCATCTCAAAGTGGACCACGGATCTCGCAGTGACTGAGGTCAAGTCTGACCCCAACCCCCTGGGGGGCAGAGGAACACCTCAAGCTTCAGTCCCCTCGCCTGTTCTGTTCAATCTGTCACTTATCGAACTTTCCTCAAAACTCGCCGCAATACCCGGGTTGCATCATGCTTTCTACGCGGAAAACATTACTCTGTGGGTAACCACAGGGAGTGACGGCCAAGTGGAGAGTACACTACAGCAAGCGGTACACACGGTCGTAACATATGCGCAAGCGGCGGGCCTCTCGTCCTTGGATCACAAATATGAACTCCTTTTGCTCAGTAACAAGCTCAGAGGCAAACACCTAAAAAACTACGTTCCCCCACCTGCCTTAAACGTATGCGCAGGGGGTTTGCATATAAAGAAGGAATCGACCATACGAATCCTAGGGCTATACATGAAAACCAACAGCAGATACACCCGAACTGTTTTGTGTTGTGTTTTATTGAGCGTAGGAAACTAAAACCATCAAACGCCAAGCTCGAGATATAGGAGAAATTTCTGGATAATTTTATAGAAATGTGAAAAATCTTCGGGGGTGTAGAGCGCTTAAATAGAAGTACCTCGTGATGACCAAGGAAAAGGATTCTAGAAATGTTTATTATTAAAAACTTTTAATGGGGTCGGGTAACCTCAGCGGAAATCCTTGCCAGGGCAAAGATCTCGAGGCTGCCAACCAATAATATATGGACCTCAGCTTTTTTCTCATGAATGAAAAATGGCTGAGGTGTATCAGGCGAAATACTGGGTCATGACTGACATATTTTTAAGAAAACCGGCTTCTGTTAAAAATCTAAAAACACAAGACATGTTCAACATTGCATTATCACTCAAGAGCAATGCTGGGTGAAAAGGGATGCATTGGTTATAAAACGGAGAAAAACACTTTATTCGAAGATTTTGGAGTTTAGAACATGAAATTAAAATGTGATTGATTGTAAGTTCATGTCTGCATGCAGAACCTGGTTTGTCTTCTCTCTTTAACAGAGAGTTGAGTGTAATGCGTGTATGGCCTATACGAAGATGGCAGATTATGACCTCCTTGAAACGTTTCTGATGCACACATGACTTCCAGTCAGCTAGAACTGGTTTTATTATTTGCAGCTTGTTATTTAGTTCACTGTTCCAAGTGGACTGCCATTTTTTTTCTTGCATTACTGTGTAGTAAGTTCATGCAATCTGTAAAGAGCATATTTATATTTTTAATTTGCTTGCCACAAACTTGTGCAGCGCACAAATTTCTCTTTCGTTGCCTTTTATCCTGACATGACTTCGTACCCAGCAAGGGTATTATGTTTTGCCCTTGAGCTATGGCTGTTTTAATGTTGTGTATGAGGTCGCCAAGCAGGGAGTTATTGCATTTCCAGAATGTAGGACTGTGAGCACACTTAGCGAGTCTGTGTAAATAAGGATGTTGGCGAGGTTCTCATTTACTATTTTTTTATGGCTACACAGATGGCGTAATATTCTGCAGTGAAGATGAAAGCACTGTGGAAGACTTCCTGTTTTATTCCAATTCCCCTGTACTGCACCGCTTCCAACGTAAGCATCTGTTTTTGAGCCGTCTGTATAAAAAGCTGCGTAATTACGGTAATTTTCCTCAAGTGTGAGGAATTCTTGTATTATATGTTTTTGCGGAATTTTTTCATAAGGAACTGTGTAAGAGTGAAATCACAGATTTCAGGGAAATTGTGTCATAGCGGCAGTGAACCTCGCCTTCGGGCAATGTTTGGCAATATGTCTAGTATGCCGGGGTTCCGGCACATATTTTCAAATCGCAAGAGGAGTGGCCGATTAGCTTGCGGCTTGTTGTTGAAGAGTGTTCTAGAAAGGCACTTTGTAGCGATAGTGTAACATAGATGCTTATGCAGTAAGCGAATTTTTAGAATGTACGAGCATGTGAGCATGGCTCTTTTATCTGTAAGCGATGGTTCATTGGTTTCTACATGGAGACTGTTTATGGGTTATGTCCTGTATGCACCAGTGGAGAGATGCAAACCTAAATAATCTACTCGATCTAGCCCTTTAAGGTACGACGGTCTCGCTGGCCTATACAGTATACATCCGTTATCCAGGGTAGAGCGTACTCAACCGCTGTAAATTTGTAAGAGTCATGTCCTATCTTCGCGTCAGTGTTTTCTCGACAGCACTTTGAGTATGTTCAGGGTTCGAGAAGCTTTCTTTTTCAACGCATTCATGTGAGGCAGGAATGCGAGCTTTCGTTAAAATATTATACCTAGGAATGAACGTTCATTTTTCACTTGTAAGTCTATTTCGTTCAGGTGTAGGGTGGGATCTATATGTATGCCTCGCCTGAGTGAGAAAAGAAAAGCTACCGATTTCTGTGGAGAAAAACGGAAGCCATTTCTGTCTGCCCATGTTGTCTTTTTTTATTGTTTTTATATATCGTCGTTCACATGTTGATGTGTTCGAGGATGTGCAGGCTATCTGGGGATCATCTACATAGACAGAATACATAACGGACCTTGGAATTATTTTTCTGATAGAATTCTTTTATACAATAGCGAGTGTCGTGCTCAAAATACATCCTTGAGGTACTCCATTTTCTTGAATAAATTTCCTTGAAAGGGTTGAGCCAAGGCGAACATGAAATGAACGGTTAGACAAAGTCTTTAAGGCAGTTCAACATCCTGCCGCGGATGCCCAGTTCAGCCAGGTCTTGAATAATCCCAAACCTCCACGTTGTGTCATATGCCTCCTCTAAATCGAAGAAGACAGCTAGACAGTGTTGTCTCTGTATAAAAACTTCATGGACAGTATTTTCAAGACGACCCAGGTGGCCGGTGGTGGAGCAAGCCTTTTTAAAACCACATTGTTCGACATCCAGAAGCTCCCCGTCTTCTAACACGAATGTTAGTCTGATATTCAATACACTTTCAAAGGATTTCGCTAGACAGCTAGTCAGAGCTATGGGCCTATAGTTGGTAGGAAAGGTAAAGAGTTTTGCGGGTTTTAAAAATGAAACAACAATGACCATCTTCCAGGCTTCGGGAATTTTTCTCGATACACAAACTTTGCTAAATTTAAATGTGCCTCCAAAGCTGGTTCAGAGAGATGAGCTAACATTTGACTATGTATTTTGTGTGAGACAGGTGCAGTTTGCTACCGGCGGACGGTACTTTATTATTTAGTAAGTAAATTGTTATGTAAGTAACTAAAGGGTAAGTAAACTATTATAGGGTTCATTTCTTCCATCACTTGTCGGCCGTTTTTGTTTTTCAGCTGTGTTTTTGTATTTGAGGAATGATTCTGTGTAGTCAGATGAACTGGAGGCTGCAGAAAAATATTCACCCAAAATATCTCCCTTTCCTTCTGCATTATCCTCTATGCCAGGGGCTGAGAGTAACGAAACTGTGAATAGACAGTAGCTGTCATTTATCTTTTTTACCATCTCACACATTTGTTTTGAAGTAATTGTGCTGTTTATTGAGGACAAGTAACCCTTCTATGAAGTTTTTTCTGCATTGCGGCGAATATATCGTTCTTTAGCTCTGAACTTTTTGAACTGTATGAAATTCTCCAGCGTTGGGTACCTACAAAAATTCCCCAGGCTTTGTTTTGTTTCCTCTTTCGATCTCGTAATTCTTAAGTATACCAAATTTTGTGATTCGGTTTTGCTACTCCAGACGACCGAGGACCGAGGAGGTTAAAATACAGTTTCTGATAGCTTCATTCAATTCATGGTAAAAGAATGCAGCGCGAAAAAAAACAAGGACGAACAGCAGTGGACAGGACAGGGCGCTGTCCTGTCCACTGCTGTTCGTCCTTGTTTTTTTTCGCGCTGCATTCTTTTACCATGTTCACTGACCAACAAGCCCAAACAGCCGCTTTAGTTCATTCAGTTCGTCTATGCTGAGATCATATAAAACTACTTTATCTAGGCTTGCCCTTTCTCTAAAAAGTGCCCATACGGCTAAATGTAATTTCCACCGTCGTGGTTTTGTTGAGATGACTTGCGGTGGGGTTGTTAGGCTGAATAATACAAGGAAGTGATCGCTGCCGTATGGGTTATCGATGACATCCCATTTAAAATTGCAAAAGAGAGACCATGAAATTAAAGACAAATCTATGGAACTCATTTTTCCCGTGCTGGGAGAGCAGCATGTATCTTTGCCGGTGTTTAGGAGGCAAACATTATTACTAAGAATAAAATGTTCTCAAATAGAACCTCTTGCATCAGTGTGTGCACTTCCCCAAAAACCAGAGTGCGCATTAAAATCAACAACTAGCAGGTATATCTCTGGTAGCTGCTCTAAAAGGATTCTAAATCATGAAGCGTTACTGTTAGGTGTGGCTCACGATATATAGTACATATTGTGAGTGTTTTCAGGATGGTGACTGTGACAGCTTCGAATGTGGTTTTAAGTTTGATCTCGCGGGTTGCTAAACTAGTCTGGATGACAATAGCAACACCTCCAGACAGTTTGCTTGTTTGCCCTCGGTCACACCGGAAGACATTATACTTGTTTAAAATATTTTTTTTTGTTTTTGACATAAGTTGGTCTCCTGTAAGCATAAATGCACGAGGACAGTGTGTTTAAACACTCTTTTATGTCACTGTAGTTATTAGGCCTCGGTAGTTCCACTGTATAAGGAACGCCATGTTTTATGAGTGTAATAAAAAAACTTAGGTTACCGGTTCTGGGGGTGTCAGTACTGGTGTCTTCTTTTTTCTTTTTCGCTCAAGGGAGCTGTGCCTCTGCTGCAGCGCAGGCGAGTTCTGTGTTATGTCCATCGCCTCAGTAGAGGCTCTGGACGTCTGCGGTAAACCCGCGTGGATGTGGTTTGTGGGCTTCTTCCGACTGGGGGTACCCTTGCGGGCGGCCGAATAAGGGGCCGACGGGCCCCTCAGGCTTTTCCTGGGCAGTGGCCGAGGCCTGGTGTGGTGTGCAGCCACTGCGCACTACTTGGGCGAAATTTGGTTTTGCTGTGAACTGGAAGGGTGATGGGAATCTTTTTCGTGCTTCCTAGTACGTTATGTTTTCCTTCGTCTTTATTGTAACTACTTCCTTCTCTCTCTTCCAGGTCGGGCACGACCTCGAGTACGCGGGGTGATCCCTTTTGCAGTGCGCGCACAGTGGTGCAGTGTTGCAGTCCACGGATTCATGAACGTTTGACGAACATTTGGCACATGTTTGGCGGCTGCAACAGCTCTGTTAGCCATGGCCAAATCATTGACATTTAAAGCATCGTCTGGGATTTGGAGTGTATGGGCTTATATTTATTTTATGATATCCTACTTCTATGGTTTTTGTAAGTTGGCTGGAGGCAAATGTCAGGACTATGTGTTATGTGGGAAGTTCCTTGTCGTCATTTCGGATTTTAATGCGGTGGACATCAGTAACTTCCTGGTCTTTCAGACCCTCGAGCATTTCTTGTTCTGAGAGCTTGAGAAAGTCG